>JAOSYY010000009.1:8483590-8503467 GCA_025727935.1 Hebomoia glaucippe | reverse complement strand
TTTCATGTGAAGTGAGCCCTTAAAGTATATTTTTGAAAATTCAATAGTGGTCCTTGGGTGTAATTAAAAAGGGACATTTCCCAATGAAAGTAATTGCGAAATACTTTAAGGTATTTAAATACCTGGTATTCGGCCTAGGTAGTTTTACGTTCGCATACTTGAAAGCCCTGGTATTGAAATTTACAATTATGTCTCATCTCTAGTGATGTACCTCGATCCAGCTCATATTGTGTTGTTGCATCTCTTCCATCTTCTCCTTAATGGACGCGTAGAGCTTCGACTCGAAGCGCAGAGACTGCATGTGGTTCATATAACGGTTGCAATAGAACAGGTACCGCTGTAGTGCCGCCCGAGACCTCTCCTGCGCATCCCGCGCGGCCTTCGCTTCGTCTTCGTCGTATCTATATTAAAAATAACTTTAAACTGGCTGATATTGTTTTTTTACATCTGTCATTTACAAATTTGCTGAGGTTCATAGGTCCGGCAATTGTCATAATTATTTATTCAGTGATATACTGTTGACCTGTTTTTTTTTTAATTTGAGAATTCAGAAATTAATACATGCCTAAGTGCGCATTACAGCACTTCAGGCTTTTTCCATATATGTTCAGATAATATTAAACATTCATATTTTTAGTCTTGATGTGCCAGATTCCGTTGATTTTATTAGAATTATGTGTCCTCATCGGTACATTTATAGGGCCAAATTTTATGAAAGACTTAGGGCAAGAAGAAAAAGGTTCCTCCAATTTTATTTTATAAAAATGATTGAACCTTTAAAAATAGAGAAAGAATCATTATTGACTCTTTGTTTAATATTATATAAATTTAAACCGTTTGTGACCTTTACGTAAATGAGTCATTGAAGGAATACAATAATTAAATTACTAATAGGGCGATAGTTTTAACTACATAATTAATAGAAATTACTTCCGGGCTAAATTGATAGTTTTAATGTACATATGTGTCATGTACAGAATAAAATAAATAAGTATTCAATAAATCATAACGTTTTTATAGAAGTGTCGACTTCTGCCGATAGCTAGAAAAAAAAGTATTTCAGTTACCAGTTTTATTTTAAACAAACCTGTTACAGTTATACCAGCTGCTACCATGCGGCTCCCAAGGCCCAAGGCAGACCCAGCAAAAGTCCGCCTTACAGTTCTGGTTCTTGCAGACCATGTGGTTGCAACCGCCATCCTTCTCTATCGTCACGTTACACTTCGGACACTCCTTTGTGTTAGCCGCGATCCAGTTCGACGTCTCGGAGTCATCATCGCATTTCTTTAAATATATTATTTAGCTATAGACTAAATGTTTATTAAAATAGTGGACTATAGCTGCAGTTTGTCTGGTAAATGTTTTATATAACAGTTGAAACTGAGATATAGAATAAATTTTGCAAATTTGATGTAAACCTAGTAAAATAGTGTTTCGTTTCAAGTTCAAAGCAATATATGTAGAATTTAAGACTTTTTGAGAAATTAAAAGAAATAATAACTTCATTTGTACTTTGATAGGTGAATATATCAGCAATTAAGAATTTATTTATACAAACAGATTCTTGTCTTTTAATTTATGGACCTATCTCTGCCTGAAACTAGGTCATTTCACCAAAATAGCTGTGTAGAAAACCACTTTGTTGTTATAGAATATGTTACGAAAATAGCAAATTAATTTACTAAGGCCCTAAGTTGCGAATTGAGTTTGTGTATAAAAATAACAATCACAAGACCAACCTTAATCCACTTCCTAAGTAGACAACAGCGTACGGGGTCGTGCCAGTTCTCGCCACACGCGAAGCAAAAGGTGTGCCCACAGCGACAGGTAACAGGGGCCGACTCCACATATGCGACTTTAATCGCGTTGCTACAGTCCGGCGATGGACACCAGCGAAGCAGCCGATTGCACTGAGACACATTGCATGCATATGTTTATCGAAATAAACAAAAATATTAAAGTCAAACTCAATATGAGTGAACAGGAACAAAGTAATTTAATAGGTAAGTTACTTTGTTAGTTAGGCGAACGAGTAGACAAATTATGTTTTTAAATACTGCTAATATAATTGTCATTTTAGTTTAGTATTGGAAAAAATGTTTTTAAAAGTATGGATTGAGTAAAGCACAAAATAACAATAACTTGTTTGCTTATGAAAAAAATGAACGGGTGGAACAGAAGACTCACCGATTCACTTCAAAAATGAAAATATTACAAATAATTTTTTTAGTAAACATTAAAAAAAATACCTCAACAAAGCTATTGGTGATGATGTGCTGATACTTGAGTTTGACACGAGCATCGCGGACCAGCCGCATGACAGTCGCATCGTCCACGAGGATATCACACGCGTGGGCTGCGCACGCAATCGTCTGACCCTGCAATGCATTTATGGATATTCTAAATGCGAGTCTTACTTTTTTTCATCCAAATTCCTGAACAGCCTTTGATATCCGCAGAGGACCGCTAGTTTTACATCAGTGTTGCTATATAATAAGCTATTTTTATCAAATACTGCCTGAATTATTAATCATTTTATAACGTATATGAACAGGCAAATAAGCATACAATTCACTTGATGGCAAACAATTCCTATCGCCTATAGACACATAAATTATTTTTATTTCGAATCATAGGTATAGACATTAATAGAGTAAAATAAATACGCATAGAAGACCTCGTGAACTTTCCATCTATGAACCGTGATAGAGGGCCGGGACGAAACTCATATATAAGTATGCACTAAATTTTGTTACGCGTTTATTTAAGCAGATATAGGCAGTGGTTCGCGACCTGAACCGAGTTCCGATATTACTATTTACTACTTATTGAAACATTAGAAAGGTGATATATAAAAAATAAAAAACAGAAATTAGTAAGTTTATCGGGAATCGAACATATGACCTGAACTCACTACAATATAATAAATCCTTTTCAGATTTATGTAGTATAATGAATAATCAATATAATATCAACATTTTAACTACATATTTAAAGTATAATGCATTGAAATACCTAATATAGTATTGAATATATTGAAAAATTGACCCGTATTAACATAAAATATAAATTATATAACCGCTGAATTCTGATGACTAAGTCCGTCGATAAGTTAGTTTTAAATAAATTTCGGAAAAACTAAAGTAGGAAATACCTTAAAGTTTAAGGAAAACATATATGTACATATTTATCCAGTCTTATGTGCGATTAGTATATAGAATATGTAGTGTACAATAAAAATAATGAGGTCAACGATGACTCAGTTATATTAATAGTATGTGGAACTTACACCATATTATAATTTAAAAATTATTAAACATTTTTTATATTTATGACTAGCTGTATCCGCGACTTCGTTCGTGTCGAATATTTAGGTATTTTTTTTATTATTTATACGTATAACAAAAATACAATTTCTAAAATAAAAATTACTCCTTATGACCTCAGCTATCTTCAAGTGAAAGTCCTATCAAAATCGGTCCAACCGTTTTGTAAATAAGCTGGAACAGACACACACAAATTGTAAAAGCTGTTATTTTAGTATACCGTGTATACATAAATATACATTTATTAAAAGCGATTTTTTTAATATTACAAACGGACAGTTCAATTTTATTTATTAGTATGTGTAGAAGATGATATTAAGTCAATTGGACCATTTTCAAAACCTACACGAAAAAGTACTGTTACATACTTTCTTATAAATGTATTTATAGGATATCTGAACTTATATGTTAAAAGAATTCATCTATTAAATATTTAAATGTTTGTATAATTGTTAACTGGCTTTTTATATAGGCGAAGTCTGCAGATTTTTACTTACAATAATTCTAGGGAAACGCTGCTATTTAATTATTCAAAATCGAACAAATGGATTTCGATAAAATTTAATACAGATCTGGATATTATAATATGCTTTTTGTCAGATATTAAAATAGTATATGAAATGCACACTTACCAAACCCTCTTCCATAATTTTTGTTGTTAAATATTCACACCAGCAATGTGTACAAAACCGATGACCACATTCCAAGCCCGTCATCATCTAAAAATAAATTTATAATTAGGATTGATCTTGCATGCATTATTATTGATTGAAAAAAATACAGGCATCTCCGATAAAAAAAAAATGATAAAATCGAAAGTACAAAAAGAGGAATACATACGGAAGTAGGTAATATAGAAAAACAAATTTCACATTCTTCAGTTCCTGAAGCTGATATCCGCCTGGGTAGCTGAAAAATTTTATTGATAAAGTATAAACAAACACTTGACCTGACCCAAATCATGTGACTCATGATGATAATAGTTATTTCAAGCAAAAATGTTATTCAATATTTACAACATTCATATATTGTGAAATATTTCATAAGAATTAGTAACTAGGATGTAGCCTTGTTACAGAAAATATATTAAATTATCCAAGAAATAAAAAAGGCCCAACGAAATATCTTGATTAATACATAATTAAATATATACAATAGAAATATTTATAATTTATTATAAATGATATAATTATTTAAATCTTTACTTTGCAATATGTATCATATTCTGTTTTTGAATACTTTAGAAATTAGTCTAGTGAAACTTAAGATATATACATATATATTACTCATACTATTTGAAGCCATGCAACATCTTACATCCATATATAATCCACTTTCATTCACCTTTGGCCTCTGTATGACTGGTTTTCTAAATGGATTTATAACTCTAGCCTCTGCAAATAGTTGATCCTGATCTCCATCATAAAACCGTTCCATAAGCTTTTCTTTGTCCCATTTGAAATGGTTGAGAAGTATGCGTGTTGTTGTCGCTGGTATCTAAAGTATAAGAAAAACTAACATAAATGTATAGAAAAAAATTATTGTGTTCATAATACCTAGAATAGTGCTTGAAATTGACCAATAATTTCTCAAGCCATTGAGAATTGTTGTATAAATACAAATATTAATGAAATATGTATGCATAAAAAATTATTATTGGTTAGGATATTAATGTTTTCGCTATACTGTTTGCCCTCTCGTTTCACCTGTGTTAATTTACGTATGGTGGTGATTATAAAACAAAAGTAACCTAAATTACTTTTTGTAACATTATAACTGTCTTTCTATCTGCCAGTGAAAGTCCTATCAAAATTGGTCCAGTCTTTTGGAGATTACTCTGAATAGAATTGTACAAATTGTGTTTGCCTTACAGGTAACTTTCACATGCATTCCGGAAAACTTATTTCAATATTACAAAATATTGTATGAATAGATATCTCTTCTATGTGACGATAAGCTATATGCATTGCTTTTTCTTAACACAAACTTTGCATATGAAATCTCGAATGAATATGTCTTAACAATTTTCAGTCAAAGTACATTTTAGAAATGTATTAAAAGTTTCAATGATAAATTTTATTTATAATTTATTATAGAAATCTACATGGCCTGGATACTTAGCAAAGATTACTTTCTAAAACCATAATTGAGATCAGAAGGAAACAAAGAGGTTGGCTTAAAAGAACTTTATATAAAGGTATGTTCTAAACGCGTTAATTAATGTGATTTATTTTAGGCTAATATATTTTTTATTGGTTTCATAAATACGGAATACAGGTATGGCAGTGGTAGCTGAAAAATCTTCATTAAGCAAGGTCTAGGTACACTCTAGTCTTAAGATAAAGGAAATAAATGTTTTTGTTAAATGGCAAAAATACAAGCTAAATATGAGAATCTTTGTATTATTTTATTAGTAGCTGATAAAATAGTAATGATTAACTCAAGACAATAGAATCCATATTAAAATGAGCATTTTTTTTCTATATTGTACTATGTTATTTTTACATATTGTGATTACTGCAATTACACTTTGTACATTTGAATTATTAACTGTGTAGATTTAAATAATAAATGTTTAGAAATGTCCTAGAAAAGTATTTTTGTTTTATACCTACACATATTCTTTGTATAACAAAGTCATAAATATTTTATTTTAGTATTTAAAACCATAAATCTTTTAAGCCTTAAGATTACACTAGACTTTTTTATATTTACATATGGAAGTTTTAGAAATTGTTATAGTGAGGTAAATATTCTAAAATAATATTTATCTTTTTAAGTATTCTTATTAGACTATTATTAGATCAGTAAGATAGATAGAATAAATAAAGATTCTGTAATGGCATAATCATTACATTTTCATTGTTTATTTCTTAACACAAATAACTTCAACATAGAAATGTTGTTAGTTTCCATTTAAGATCATTTAAGGGGAGAATATTTCCTATATCCTTACTTGTATATCAAAATAATTCAATCCTATTTTATTGCAATGTAAATCACCAAACAAAAGAATTGTTGATAACAAATGTTTGAAATGTAGTATGCTTTAGTATTTCACAAAAGATATAAACAACTTTTTGGATAAAAAGCCATAACTAATAAAAGACCAAATTATACAATTTTTATTTTTGGGATTTGGAAGCTTTAAGTCATATAAATTGCTTATGAAGAATGGTGACTACTAATACTACTTACCTAAATAACTATACATATTTAACAATAGAAACAGTTTATTCTATGAAAAAGAAAAGCAGGAAAGATAGCTTATATATTTTTATTACTCATTTTATGGGTGACTCATTTTGTATTTTTTTTTTGTTTATATCTAGTTTCATGATATTTTTAAGATATGGATTTAACAGCAATATTTCGATATCATGATCACTATAAATAGAAACGTAAAAAAGAAGGAGACATAAGCATCTATATTGCATAGAAGAAAGAAGTGTACCAATGGACGAGTAACCTCATTAGCTCTGACCATTGTTTACCACTAACATACTGACCTCAACAACTGTGTTCACTTCTTTGATGCAATCAACCATGTGTTGAACAATTTCCTCTGTAGAAAGCACTTCGTAAGGATATTCCTCGAGTTCCGTTTGTCGTTCCCTTGTACTGTGAGTCTCGTCCATGACAAAGTCGACATCGTCTCCACTGGATTCGTTACCAGAATCAACATCGTCCTTTGTGTCGTCTTCGGAATCCATCGTCTATATTAATAAATTATAAACTAGACAATAAAGGTACAGGCTATAACGTCTAATGATGAAATAATTACACCTAAGATTTAGGAAAGGTCAACAATTAAGGAAATAGTTCACCCACGGGCTGCCAAAGTCTCTGACGTATAAGAAGACAGTGTCTATGATATTATTGACATCACTCAGCGCTCTACAAACGAATATGTCTTTGGGCTCGACATAGATTATATAGCATCTAATTTGTGTAACTTAATTTTAATGTTTTAAAAACAATTTTGATTTTCCAAATAAGCATTTAATCCCTGCAACAATAGTTATAGGAATTATCTATCCATTAATTATCGTAGGATTATTAAGAATGACTTGTAAGGGATCGGAACGGCTTAAATGACGATTATTTTGATAGTACTTAAAATACCGGTAAAAAATATGGTTAGATCATTCTTCTTCTTAGTTTTCTGCGGGGTTCAGGTAGTCTCCTCAGGTTCACCACATTATCACTCTTAATTCTCATTGATACAATAAATATTATTTATTTGTACTCCATGTAGTTGATTCATTTCATTTACTTTCTAAGCTGCATACTAGATTAGAGATATTTTAAGAAACAACTGTGATATATAATTAAATTTTTTTTATTTTACAAGTACAATTTTAAGGCATTAACAAATTATCTAATTCATTTTGAATAGATTCAAATTGGAGCAATATTGATTGCAGTTCAAGGTGAATAAGTTCAACCTCCAAATCATTCTTGTTTCCTGTTATTTTCAAATATGCTTTAGGAACTTTACATTTTTTATGGTAAACAGAGCTTAATTCTGCATTTAATTTACAGGAAAAGTCTGGATTATCTTCATACTGGTCACCTCTATTAACAGTTAATTCATTCAGAGTATTACTAGTTTCCGCTGACCACATTTTTACAAACACATCTGATTTTTCATTATTCAATCCTATGTTAACTAAATCATTTTTTAAATCAATGGGCATAAAAATATACTTTAAAATCTTTTTGAATATATAAATAATTGTTTTTATAGCCAACAAAAGTTGATCAGTATCAATATTAAAGATTTTTTCCAATTTTTTCATCTCTTCCTCAGTAAAAACATTATCTATTGATTCTTCACTTTTTAATTTCATAACAATCCTTTTTATAAATTGTTCAAATTTTATTTCGTCTAATGAATTAAAAATTGAGATGCCTTTCCTTAAGCTGCAAATAAATAAAATATTAATAAGTAGTGTAAAATCAAGAATTTAAATTAAACACATCATTTATATCTCTCATTACTTTGGAGTCACTTTAATCCAATTACAGTCCATGATAGGTGCCTAAATACTGAATCCAAATGATAGTGTTACAGTTACTAAATAACTACGAGACCGAGCTGTGGAAGGCTTGTATTATTTTGAATTATTTCAATATTGAGTTAATAAGAAGCCATAAATTGACATATTAAATATAAGTTTGTTGGAGTCCCTAAATTACAAATCACCA
This sequence comes from Hebomoia glaucippe, assembly GCA_025727935.1. Lineage (NCBI taxonomy): Eukaryota > Metazoa > Arthropoda > Insecta > Lepidoptera > Pieridae > Hebomoia > Hebomoia glaucippe. The sequence goes on along the minus strand of JAOSYY010000009.1, from coordinate 8,494,930 downwards.
TTTATTTGTAACCATAAAAAATATGTAACTAGGTTTATGAAGTGTTATTTTTTGTTATTCCAATATAAAATGAATAAAATATTTTTATTTGATAACCAATATTTACTGTTTTAGTTCTTATTTGACACTTTGACAATTTAAACAGAATAATACAAATGACGTTTTATTTACAAACGCTGAATGCGTACAAAGATACCTATATTTATTTGGTGTCAGCTGTTCCAATTTCGTCTGAAATATTAAAATATTACTTTACTCAAGTCATCTTCATACACCTTGCAACAATAAATCTTGTATATATGTTTGTTTATATGCGCAATATGAATAATGGATGCAAAAAATTGACAAGCATATAATCTGTAATGTACTTTGTATAAAGTGACACGTCTACAGATTCTTGAGATGTTATATGAACATTGATATATAGAATATTTATCAATGTGCTGTCAAGTGTCATTTGACTACTAACTGCAAAACGGTGGCACTTTGCAAATTCGGCACGAGTATGAGACTTTAAGGAAAAATAAAATTACATCATGTCGAGTTCCAAAATTAGAGTACCTGAAAATATAGATTTTCCAAAAGAAGAGGAAAAAATCTTAAAATATTGGAAAGACATTGAAGCTTTTAAAACATGTTTAAAGCAATCCAAAAATAAACCCAGGTAACCTCTTATTACAATATGCTATAATTTTTTTATAAAACAGGTGAAATACTGATAATTTGTTCCTAGGTATTCATTTTATGATGGGCCACCATTTGCGACGGGACTACCCCATTACGGTCACATACTTGCAGGAACTATTAAAGATGTTGTTACAAGATATGCACATCAGAAGGTAATACAAATCATAACTTAAAAGTGGCTTGTAAGGGATTGCAGAGATGATTTTGGATTCATATTGTTTAAGGGCTATCATGTGGAGAGAAGATTTGGATGGGATTGCCATGGTTTGCCAGTTGAATTTGAAATAGATAAAACATTAGGAATTAAAGGACCTGAAGATGTAGATAAAATGGGGATTGATAAATATAATGCTGAGTGTCGTAAAATTGTCATGAAATATGCAACTGAATGGGAAAATATTATAACAAGAATGGGCCGTTGGATTGGTTAGTTGTTTATTTTATTTGTACATATCATTTTTAACCAGCAATATCCTGTGATATAATCTGCTTAAAAAGGAAAGTCTCTACAATCTATTGTGGCCCAAAATTCAAAAACATCATATTTATCAAAATTATTTTTACATATTAGAAAGGAAATGAAAAAAACACATTTTCATTCTCATTTATAGCATTGGTTATTAAGTATAACATTAGTTAATATTTTTTATATATGTGTTTTATTTTTGCAGACTTTGAAAATGACTATAAAACACTTTATCCATCATTTATGGAATCAGTGTGGTGGGTTTTTAAGGAACTGTATAACAAAGGCTTAGTTTATCAGGGTGTAAAAGTGATGCCTTTTTCTACTGCTTGCTCCACTCCTCTCTCAAATTTTGAATCAGGGCAAAATTATAAGGATGTAGTTGATCCAACTGTTGTAGTTACCTTTCCTACTGCCGAAGGATTTTCCTTACTTGCATGGACCACAACACCCTGGACTTTACCAAGTAACTTAAGCCTTTGTGTTAATCCAAAACTGACATACCTCAAAGTCAAAGAAAAGACTACTGGAGCATGTTATGTACTACAGGAATCCAGATTTCCTGTAATTTTTAAAAATGTTGATGAGTTTGAAATAATTGAAAAATTCCCAGGAGAGAAATTGAAAGGTTTAAAATACACTCCAATATTTGATTATTTTGTTGGTAAATGCTCAAATGCCTATCAAGTATTAACAGATGGATATGTAACAGATGATTCTGGTACGGGAATTGTACATCAAGCACCATATTTTGGTGAGGATGATTTCAGGGTTTGCTTAGCAAATGGTATAATAACTAGAGATCAAGAAATCATCTGTCCTGTTGATGCAAGTGGAAGATTTACAGAACCTGTCAAAGATTTTGTAGGTCAATATGTAAAAGATGCAGATAAAAATATTATTGCAAATTTAAAAGCCAGAAATAGACTTGTCCATTCTGGACAAGTTAAACACAGTTATCCATTCTGCTGGCGTTCAGAAACACCACTTTTATACAAAGCAGTCCCGTCTTGGTTTGTTAGAGTTGAACAAATGAGTCAGGATCTGCTTAGATCTAGTGAGGCAACATATTGGGTTCCAGATTATGTTAAAGAAAAAAGATTTGGTAATTGGTTACGGGAAGCTAGGGATTGGGCTATCAGCCGAAATCGGTATTGGGGCACACCTATTCCTTTATGGGTTTCTAGTGATAAACAAGAAATTATATGTGTTGGTAGTATTGCAGAGTTAAATGAACTAACTGGAAAAGATATCAAAGATTTACATAGAGAAAGCATTGATCACCTAGAGATACCATCTTCACGTCCTGGACAACCACCATTGAAAAGAGTATCTGAAGTCTTTGACTGTTGGTTTGAATCAGGATCAATGCCATATGCACAGTGTCACTATCCATTTGAAAATAAAAAAGAATTTGAAGAAGTTTTCCCTGCTAATTTTATTGCTGAAGGTATAGACCAGACAAGAGGTTGGTTTTATACATTGATTGTATTGTCTACAGCACTATTTAATAAACCACCATTCAAAAATTTGATTGCAAATGGCTTGATCTTAGCAGCCGATGGACAAAAAATGTCAAAGAGGAAAAAGAATTACCCTGATCCTCTTGATATGGTTCACAAATATGGTGCAGATGCATTACGATTGTACTTAGTTAACTCCCCTGTGGTGAAGGCAGAGAATTTACGCTTTAAAGAAGAAGGTGTTAGAGATGTTATAAAAGATGTATTTTTGCCGTGGTACAATGCATTTAGGTTTTTGATGCAAAATGTTGAGAGAATTATCCAAGAAGACAAAATAGATTATACTTTTAATGAAAAAGCAGAAAGGGTGAACGTGATGGATAAGTGGATAACATCATTTACTCAATCACTTATTCAGTTTGTGACTAAAGAGATGGCAGCATACCATTTGTATACAGTGGTACCAAGGCTGACAAAATTCATTGATAATCTTACCAACTGGTATGTGAGGATGAACAGAAAGAGACTTAAGGGTGAAAATGGGGTAAAAGATTGTCAGGTGGCTTTAGACACGTTATTTGGAGTCTTGTATGACATGGTAAGGGTAATGGCACCATTTACCCCATTCCTGACCGAATTTATGTATAAAACTCTAAGACAGTTACTGTCAGGAGACTCGCTAGAAAGTGTTCACTTCAACATGATACCCGAACCTAAATTAAATCTTGTTGATTCCAACATTGAGAGAGCTGTAGAAAGAATGCAAGCTGTAATAGAGTTAGGTAGAGTTGTAAGGGACAGAAAAACAATTCCTATCAAGTATCCTTTGCCAGAAATGGTGGTAATTCATCAAGATCAAACATATTTGGACGATATAAATTCTCTTTTAAATTTTGTTTTAGAAGAAATGAATGTAAAAAAAGTGATTTTATCCAGCGATAAAGAGAAGTATGGTATTACTCTCAGAGCTGAACCAGATCACAAAGTTCTAGGTGCAAGATTGAAAGGAGATTTTAAAGCAGTAACTCAAGCACTAAAGAATTTAACTAATGAAGAATGTGAAAAGCTTATTTCTAATGGCTTTGTGAAACTTGTTGGACAAACTATTGATGTATCAGAAGTTCGCTTAATATTCCAAGCAAAAGGAAATGATCAGTATGAAGCCCATAGTGATAATGATGTTTTAATTCTACTAAATGTAACACCAGACCAAGATATGCTTGATGAAGGTTTTGCAAGAGAAATAATAAATAGAGTGCAAAAGCTTAGGAAGAAAGCTCATCTTGTTCCGACTGACGAAGTAGACGTTTACTTTGCTGTAAATAAATCGAGTGACATATTGCGAATTATCAACACACATCGGGAACTGATTGAAACCACAGTAAAGGCACCACTGAAGACTATTGAAGAGTTGTCACAATCTAAACCCATTGTTATTCAGGAAACACAAGAACTGAAAGGTTCCCAATTAAAATTAGTCATAACTTGGAGGAAGGATGTCGAAATGCCAGCAAGTCCTTGGGCGAATGTTATTCTGAATGGTATTTCGCCGCGATTTGGTTTGCAAAATAAGCACGGAAGCGTCATTCTCAAAGACAAAAATAATAAGTATATAAACTTAGACAAGCTACATAAAGAAATTGAGATTTTATTTGGCTTATATGGCATGAAATTTTATTTATGGTGTGATGGAAATGAAGTTAAGAACACCATTGATTTGAATGCTAAGACGATTGTTGTTTCTCCAACTAAACCCGATGCTGTGGAACAAGAAAAAGTACCGTTCTGTAAGTTTGTGAATGTTGCGAATGGAGAGAAAACAGCAACTTTGTTCCTTGAGAATCCTCGGGGCAAAGTTACACTCACTAAAGACCAAGCAATTGCATTTATATCAGAGTATTTGGGAATAAAAGCATCCAATTTAGATGCAAGTTTTTTTAAATAAAAAAATACGGATCTTGAAAAATAATTGATTGTATTATTCAGAAATATTTTACCTTATTAACTTATTTAACCTTTAAAATATTTACATTTACGTCTCTAAATTTATGTAAATTATTTTAACATTAGTTATTTTTAAACATGCTGTAAAAGTTCTGATGGTAAATATAATAAATTATTATTGCAATTCGTCTTTGTTTCTCATTCTATTTGAACCTGCGCAAAGTTAAGTTTGAAAATGCAAATCACCATATGAAAATTATATATTTGAATATTTTAATGTGATTTTAGAAAAAAAAAACACATTTCGATTTAACCTTTATTTTAAACGTTCTTTTATAAATAAAACAAAATAAGCATTAAATACAATGTCCACAATTTAATTATAATAACACAGATGGTGTGGCTTTTAAATAAACATTTTAAACTATGTAATTTTATTGAATATAATTTATCAAAAAATATAATAGATGTAAAAAAGGTGCAAGGTGTGTTCGGATATTCGGCTTTTTAATATATAGGTAAAACACAATTTTGTTAATATTTTCCCTATTATACATATTCGATATTTGGCTATTATTGAACATATTATATCAAATGGTTTAATAGATGTAACAGTAAGTTTAATACATGTACAGAAAAGCTTCTTGTCAACTCATAAAGTCAAACGAGAAAAAAATAATGAAAATAATAAAATTAATAATTAGTGTATAGATCATCATTGGTTTCTGCAAAAATAATCCCGAACGCACCTTGCAGAGTATATTTTCTTGAATAATTTTAATAATATTTAAAACCAGATGCAATATAGTGAATAAATTTGATAAAGTAATTATCAGTTTAATGTCAATAATAATATGTAATATAAATTGCGAATTAGGGTAGATTATGATAAAATATTTAGATAACATTTGGACAACTTAGAATACTAACGATATGATAACAATTTATTGTTTTGAATAACAGAAAAAACAGGTTTGCAAATAACAACGGAAATGCGTTGGTTGCACACAAAAAGCAATGTGTACAAATAATCTTATTGTGCGGATTTTTAAAATACGTTCTAAAGCTTGGTAACTTGTTTCAATGTGAATTTATTACGTACGAATATACTTTGGTGACTAAATAATATTATCCTAAAATTATTATAAATAATTAACCAAATAAAAACAACGAAATCGTCTAAGAAAAAAAAATGTCTTTTGACAACGCTAAGTGAAGCACACGGACTACGACGTTTTTAATTTTTATGTTAGTGGAAAATATGTAAAGCCTTAAATAACATGATGGCAAACAATTAAATTGTGACAACAGAAATACAGATTAAATTAATAAAATAGATAAATATTAGATTACAAAGTTATAAATAAACGAGGAAATTGATTCCGAAAAGATCACGTACAAAATAATTTCATAATTATATTGGAATAAAATGCCAGACGCTCAAGTCGTCACTTCTATCACAACACAACATACATCAAAGTACCATTTTTCGTTTAAAAAATATATTTTAAAAATAATTTCGCAGCCTTCATTCTGTTTTATAATACTGTTATTTTTTCGAGGCATACAAAGTTGTTAGTACTCAACGTTATTGCTATGATTTGATTATAGCTGAAAATATTGCTCTAACAGAATAAGTGGACCGTCTTCGAACAACGTTCATCAAATAGATTATATATAATATATCAGGAGGAACACTTACACCTAAGGCGACAATATTAAAGAAGGTAATAGAATGCCAATAAGATATTAATAGAGTGAATCATATTTATGATTTTATATAGAGATAAGGATAATTATTTAAATACAACATTACACATACTAAGCCACGATGAAATAGAAATATATGTAAATTATTTATTATGCGTCAACAAGTTTTACGTAGAGTCGGAACACTCTTATATAATAATATCTTAGAGATTGTAATCATGAAAGGCTCGACCTGGGTCGGAATCATAAGACGAGGGATTATTGCACTCGAAGACTCGCATACAGACGTCTCCAAACATTACATCCTTTAGGCCGACACCTAACAGTGTGGTACTTTCGTGTCACGTGACTAAACATACCTCATCTACGAAAGGCATAACTAAAATAAGGTTTTATATATTTGAACTAAAGATTCATAGTAATCAATTAGACTATCAGTTACAACATGGGCTAACGGTGACTAGTCTAGGGCATACAATCAATACTCGTAACACGAACAACAACAAGGTAAATACATCGATCACATCGGCCGGGGCCGCGCTCCTTTTGCCTAACTAGTAACTACCCTCCATCCTGCCGTCGCGATGCCACTCACCTGGTAATTACAAAACATACATACACATTGTATTTACAGAATACAGAAATCTTATACAATAGACATGAGGAAATATAAGAAATATTAGTCTTTAGGCACAATTATCAATTAATACTGATAAAATGAGAGCTCCGGGCTCCTTCAAAAGGGCTTAAAACCTGTTCCAACCGACGATCAAATGATTTACGTACATGTATCCTCGTAAATATTAATTCATATATCTCTTATGATAGTAATAAAAGTATGTATTAAAATACGAAACGACCTCACTGAGTGGAGTAGTGCGCGGTGTGCAGCGGGGCGTCTCGTTCCGGCAACTTGCGTACTTTCATCGTACCGTCCGCGCCACACGAGAATAAGCGACCGCCATTATCTATACGTATTTTAAAAGAATTTTCATCATTATTGAAATGTTCAATTACGATTACCGATTCAGAAAAGACACCATCAAATATAGAAATCTGAATGTCAGTTCCAAATATAAATATATGTAGCTACTTGCAAAATTTTAAACTAAAGTAATATAATTTTTAAAGCTTTAGTGACGCAATTCGAAATTATACGAAAAACAGAAATGGTATTAAAAAGCTATTTCATGCGAATATTAAGTTGAATTTCATTTAATGTAAAAAAATAAAATCATAGATGTTGACTCACCAATATGTATCTGAGTGACCCCTTGTCCGATGTGCTTGAAGAACGAACTTCTGGCGTGTTCGCCCGCGAATGTGTGCAGTAATTGGTGCGTTGCTAATGAGAACACCTATAAAAGAAGACAAATTATTTTCAACTAGAACATACATTAATGACACAATATTGATACTTTCTTAGAAAAATGTACCTAAGACCAACAGAGCGTTATTGATGAATAATACTATGTGCCTGAAGTAAAATCCATTTTCAAGTGAACCTATTGTTACCTGCAAGAAAAGTTTTAGAACGTAACATACTTTGATATCGCCATCGGCTGCGCCAATCGCGTAGTAATCCTCTTTAGGCGAGAGGGCGACGCATTTGATCGGCGCGTGGTGCGCGTGCAACTTGTGGCGTGGGGCGCGAGCACGCAAGTCCCACACTAGCACGTCACCACGCCGCCCACACGATACGAGCGCGCCGCTGCCGCCCGCCCATGCTATGCACGCGGCACCGCCTTCGTGACACGTCCACGCTAATGCCAAACAATCATATTGAACATTTTCTTAAAGATAAAAATTTAAACTTAGAACATTTTATATTGTCTCAAAGGAAATTTTGACAAGATAATATTCAAGATTGCTAAGACAGTTATGCTGAGAACTGAACAATAAACAAACCATAAATTTCTTAGTACATATATGATTTAATACAAAGTACTTACAAACAACTAAAGCCTTCTTAATAGGCATCAGCGTGTCCCAAATTGCAACATTTTTACTTTCCGAACTGTGCCCCGCTGAAAATTAAAAAAAAAATACAAATGTAATATAATTTGTACAAATTAATACACATTTAAATGTTTTGATAATAATTCGTTTTTTAATAATGCTATAAAAATATTCACCTGTCGCTACTAAACTACAGGAACCTAAGAAAACAAAGTCGCTAATTCCTTTGCTATGACACTGATGAGTCTGTAATATAAAATAATATATGAATTAAAAATAATACGTAGTATATACCTTATGAGTAACATTATGCCGTTAAAACGTATAAAATACATAGAAGTTGTCAGATTTCTTTTAAAAAATATGGCGAAAACTTACAAAGAAAGGTCTCGGTGGCGCTTGCGGTTGACTAGTGGTATTTTTAGCAGAAGGTTGTAACTGCCACATTGCAAGGTTACCATCTGCATCGGACGCGGCAAACTTATTTCCATAGTCTGAGAATCGTACACGTGTCACTTTGGCAAAGGCCCCGGGTGCACGTGGAGACCACACGCAGTATGGATGTCCCCATTCCCACAGCTGAACCGAACCGTCAGCGCCACCAGTCAGGTCTACAACCCAGTTAAAATTTTACAATATCGAAGAAATCCTGTGCAAATACGAAAATACTGATTAAATCTGGTGAAAATATAATACGTTAAAATGTCATCTGTAAAATGCAACGAAACCATGGAGGTTTCAATGTCATAATTAACTTTGAACAGATTATAGAGCAGTTTGACTTGCAAGCGTAGATTTTTTAATTATAACATATAGAAACCCTATATAAATTATCGAGTAATGTCTTTAAAGTTCGAATGTATCTAACAAAATACAATTTATTTTTTATAATTAGCTTTATCAATGTTTAAAAATAGTCAAATACTTACACAATGGTTGTGAAGGATGCGCTGCCATTCGCTTTATGTTGTCAATTTTATGCTTCAGCACCTAAATTGAAGAAACCTTACTTAAGCCACAAAAAAAATATCAGATACTTAACCTATTTAAAATAAAACACAATAAGAAGCAGTTACACCCCTTCATTGTTATATGTTAACTACAATTCGTATGTACGACTTTTATAACAATATTAAGTCATAAATATCGAGCAATAAATATTATATTTTAGTATAATTCTATAAACATATTATTTATTTATCACTTAAAAAATTACACAACAAAACTTTAAAATGTACGAGCACGCATACAAAACAACAAAAACTTAGCATCTCGCTGTGCAGCCAAATAACAGACGAAATCAATTGCTAAAAGAGTTTACCAAAAAGTTCCAATATCTAAAATGAGTGAGTAAAAAAAAAATAAACATCGAATGAAAAATCAACCTGGAGCTAAAACCAAACGACACATTGGTAGAAATAAAAATTTCAAAAGAACAATCGAATAATCAAATCAACACGTTACAAAATTATGGGTACGATGATGATTTGTGAAAAAATAAAAATCAGAAGACATCGATAAAAAAGCAACTGGCTGAGTGCAGGATTTGGGGGCAGTGGTATTCTGAGGGTCGTGAGAAAGGAGGGGGTGTCTCGGTAGTCACTGACCGGTTTCATAAGAAGCTTGGAGCGATGTAGCACCAGACGACAGTATTTTGCGTCGTGGCAACCCGGGAACTGCAATCCTTTCACCTGTGGTCAACACTCATTACGATAGTTAATCTTCGAAACTATTATTGCCTAAACAATATCCCGACGTGCACCTAATAACAGTGTACTAGTCCAATCACTAAAGTCAATAGATTTCTAGAATAATATTACCATTTGGGATATTGGAACTTCTCTTACAATCTTATGAATAAGATTTATTCTCCACGTTTCAATGAATTTTATACTGAAGTTCTATAAGCGAAGCGCTTTAGGCGACACGCAATACAATACAGTTTGCCCACACCATTACAAACCCGGCGATACAATGAGTGAACGAATAAATTTTTCATTCAACTATTATTCTGATTCCTTTTAAGATATTCTGTCGATTGGTATAAGACCCCGTTCTATTGATAAAACTGAAAAATTGCTATGACCTATTCTGGAATTAGGCAACAGGCCTTATGGAAATGGTTTACTGGAAATGACAGAAGCTTTATCTGTCGATTTTTATTTAAATAATACATCTCATTTAATAGTATTGCTCCTTTGATGCAACATACTGTGAAATCATTACAAAGTTAATATTTATCGTATGTCTGAAATTCACTAGATGCAATAATAGTTCAATATCATTCGTTCACTCGGCCCCATTCGCAACAAATGAATGTTGTTAGTGAATATACCGTTCACGTACTGTGACTATGTACGCTTCGTGCCCACTTGGCTTTGTGGCCACGTGACTTGCCCGACGCTCGTGCTGTGAAGATTATCTTTGTTAGAGACCAAGCGGTGAACTTTATACCTTAATACTGTTATTTACAATAAATTATTAGTTTGAGGACCTGTTAGATAAATATATAGTTAATACCGATCGATTAGTAAATATATAATTAAATAATCTGGAAGTTGAAAATTTTTTGTATTGTCAGCCAAGCGAGAATTTCTTAAATCTAAGGATAAAACAATATTTAATAGCCTATGTAATTGATACATTAAATTCTTACCTGTATGTCAAAATACGATTGGATAAGGCATTTTTCTAATACCTATATTTCAGATATAGATCGTATATTTAAAACATTTAAAGACGGGCTTACGAAACCATTCTATTATTAATTTAGTTTTGTAGTACCAAGAATCAAGTTTTAGAAAACAATTGTACACAAAACAATTTTCGAGACCAATAATCCAAATTAAATCACTTTATGAAAAGTGAAACTTTGTTAGCACTATATGAAGGAGCTTCTTTTCAAGTTATAGCCGGACATTAAACATATCTAACCATTTTTAGTATTATGAGTAAAAAGCTAAGTAGCAATTACACTAACCACGCTAGCTCCGCGACCTGTTTGACTCGCCATTCCGACGGGCGCTTGTGGTGCGTTAGGATTTAGCGGTGAACTGTTTCCTGTACCCGGCACAGAACCACTGTTGCCCCTAAATTAAAATATAAATTTTT
>JAOSYY010000009.1:8447236-8470703 GCA_025727935.1 Hebomoia glaucippe | reverse complement strand
ACGTTTACTTATAGGTACATTTTAATATAATTTGAAGTGTCTGTGTGCAATATCAAAACTAATGCAATTTTCTGAATATATATATGATACTTACAATAGAAATACAAAATTATAAAACAGTTGTACGTGTGTCTGTTTGTTCTGGTTAATTTCCAAAACAATTAGATCTATTGTAATAAAAATTTAGTGACATAAGATATAATTTGAACACGTATGATACAAATATACAAACGTATGTATATAATTTGGACGCGGGTGGTACCGCAGGACGCCGCTTGTATTTAAACAGGTTAAAAACAACATAAATTACGAATTGAACGCGATTTTCGTAATAGTTACATGACGTAAGTAAGCAAGTTAGCGCTATTGCATTATTATGAAGAGCAATTTAATACACAATTGTAAGTCATGTGACCGACGCGAACTGAACAAATTGATTCAAGCAAACCCGTTTAGCAATCTTTAATATATCCGCTCACATTTATATGTGTAATATTGAGGTAAATTTTTCAATACATTAAAATGTATCTTAAATAATAAAGAATAAATGTCACATTTTAGTCGATTTAACTACAAATCCAGTATTATCTACATATAGATCAAATGCTTTAGGTAGATACATACGCTAGCGATCTATCCCTCCTACTTCGAGGGTTGCCCAAAAACATCATTGATAAAGATAAAACCTTTTAAACTTTAGCAAATTATATCATGATAGATAAGTACTTATAGAGTTTATACGGTATAAAGGTGAGACGAGATGTCTTTAAAATACAAGAATTTATATACTTATTTAATATTATATTTATATGTATTCTTTATTTTAAAAAGTTATTATGATTCTCCATTTGACATACGAACAATAAATATACGTGACACTCCCATTAATAGCGATTTCAAAAGAATTTTCGCCACATTATTTATACTGAAGATAGTTCTGTTTTTGTATCCGATTAAAGGGTGTTAAATGGTTAATAACTAGACAATGAATATTAATTCAAATAATTAATAATAGTAAAAAACGTAGTTATAAATATGTATGCCGTGTCGTGTTACATTCATCTGTCTGCATTGAAGCGAGATTCGAGAGCAAGAAATAAAATCGATACGCAGAAATTACATAAGAGGAGATTTTTAGATAAAAGTCTCACATAATTAAATATATTTTGGGTACTGAGAAGTTTGATAAAATCTATTGTATTAAACCTTATAAAAAGCAAGTAGATCTTTCTATTTTCGGAAAAATAACATTAAAGTATTGGACAATTAATTAAATAATGATTGATTACAATGTCTTTACGTTAATCGCAGATAAAGGTTTATAGATTAAATAGAAGAAAACATTGATAACTTTTTACATTTACGTAACATCGCAAGGTTTTTTCTATGTCATTTACATGACCGGAATCATGTTGATTTAAAAAAAATCGAAATATCAGTAGAACAATTGTAAAAATAGTTTTACGCTTTCCATGCGTTTGTCTGGACATTTTAATCATTAACCTAATTCTTCATTTACTTTCAGATATTTCAGACGCGGTACGCGTTGAACATGTAATTGAGGAGAAAATAAACATATAAGTTTATATAGAATCAAGGTCACGCGAACACATACCTTTATTTCAGCTGTTTTTAATTAAAGTGGGTATGGATTCCAATTATTCTTATATTAATACCTATTGTCTTTACGACACACAGATATTAACAAAAATTTAAATAAGATGCATATCTGTTAGAAATTAAGTAAATTTTATTAATTAAGATGGAAATTAGAAAATATACTTTAAGACACATTTTAATCTGCCCTTGTATTCTGAGTAATTATGGATGAAAATACATTATTTTTTGTGCTTCATAAGATATGTTGTCTACAAAATCATTTAAAATAAAAGATGCACTATATTTTAGCCATGAAAGTACATAGAAATTGATGGAATAGATATTTCATTGTAATTGAGAGTAGTCAGAGTTGTAATTGAGAGTAGACAAATAAACAGTATATCAAGAAAATATTTCAACCTCTAGCGAAACTTTCTTATATTTGCATCAATTCTAATAATAGCATACACCTAATAAAAGGTTACATTTTTCCTTGAAATCTTTGAAGGAAAAGACAAAATTATTTCCTTATGATCACAACTAATAATAATATATTAGTTAGTTCAATATAGGTAATAATAGCTTAGCTTTCTTTACCTGGTATCAAGACCATATCAATAAATGTCAGATAGGAAGGTAAACAAAGGTAGGTTGCATCTTATATCTTATCAGCTAAATTTTCATTGTAGTTCTGTTTTTTGTTTTTATACTATGTGATAGAATAAAGTATTATATAAGCTTTATTTTTAATTTAAATGATTCATTATTGATAAGAGAAGAATTTGTTTTTAAAAGATAGATTTAAGTAGTGAAAACTTAAATAAATATCTTTTCTACTATATGTTAATTGTATGTCTGATAATACTGGAAAGTTTAATGTGTGAAAGAAATACTGAAAGTCTGTCCGGGTCATGAACCTTAACTATGTTTTACTTAAGACTATACATTTTTAAATGTATGAAATAAAAACAATCATGTCATGTGACTGAGACGAAACCGAGTAAATTTCATGCTTATTTGTCAGAGCCTATCTTTAAAAAAATATGTAAAAGAGCAAAATATGACACATACGAAGGCACATGTTGAAAAGTTTTTTGTATAAAAATAGTGGGAGAACTGGTAATGTTATCTATTTTTTATCTTGCAAAAAATCTCAAAACTTTGCAGACAAAAACCAGTATTATCTTAATATTTTCTAATATCCATAATAACTGATAGCTTGACATAATAATATATATTTTTTATAAATTATTTATATGTAGGATAATATTATTACTCCATTTTTATAGTACAAATATCACATTGACAGGTCTATAGATTTTAAATTATTGTTTGAAAAATGGCACTCGATCCTTAAGTTTGCTTCATATAATATGCAAAATTAAATTAGTAGTAAGATATGGATTACATAATATCTATAACTTAGCTTTTAATGTTTTCATTCAGTCAATTACTTATTTTGTTGAGTAACATCAAACTATGTCTTGAAAACACTTACATGTGTTGTTGATGCTGTGTGAATGAGGGGTGTTGGTTCAAAAATGCACACTTCTGCTCCATATGCTGCTGCTATTTTCCCCGTATCCGTGCTACAGTCTAAAGAACTTATACGAATGTAACCATGGATGGCACCAGGAATTATTTGAACACGTTCGAAATTTGATGCAAGGATCACTATATTACAACCAGCTGCATAGGCCTAAAACAAAAGTAAAAATGTTTGTAATAATAATTTTTAATATCTCTTGTATACATATAGTATTATTATTTTTATGTTATTTAATTCTATCCAGAAAAGTTATGGAGTGCTGAAGTCCATGTTACCAAATATTTACAAAATAAAAACAGATAGCTTGACACTATGTTATTTACAGATGTTAAGAAACTGAATTATTGTCTATCATCATATGATCCTCATGCTTATCCATTATCATCAGGTGCCTTAAAAAAGAGTATGCCATTTTTAAGCGACTATAGCCATGACATCCACATGAATGTACCTGTAGGTTACTTTTGAATTTATAAATCTAGGATATTTTCATTTTATAATTTATGGATAGAGAATTGCCAAATTATTGCCATAAAATAGAACTCTATATTCAAATTCACAAAGTACATGAAAATGTTATATAAAAGATGACTAACTCTTCTAAGGTGGTAACATAAAGTATATAATTTCATAATATAACAAACACCACAGATACTATCAACCAGAATTAAAAATGATGAATTGAACACTCAGAACATTTATATAAAAAATTCAAGGTAAACATTATCATGTCTAACTAATAACAATATTATCTTTAAATATCAATGTATAGTTTTCTTCTAACATTGCCAATGTTTGGCATTGACAATATAAGGTAACTATGGCTAGTCTTAATGTATTCAGATCATCATTACTACAGTATAATTTAAATTCAATAATAATGATAATATTATGAGTTAATAGTAACTTATTATTTTCCTGCTGTAACCATTATATCACAAAATATTTACAACAAGAATAATATATTCTCTTAGTTCGTTTTTAAATTAAATTAACACTTACGGTAAATGGTATTCCTTCTACGGAACCAACAGCAAAACATTGATCTCCTGAATTACAGGCACCACTGAGAACTTGATGACAGTTCATTATGAGCTAATATAATTATAATTTCTTTATTAAGTTTGCACCAAGAAACAGTACACCACGATCGTAACTATATTAAAGAAAGACATCATTTATAAGAATCTTTAACATTTTAAAATAACTTTATTTAAGCAGTTTATATGATTACGAATATTTCTATACGAAATCACGAAGGAAACCACACATCGAACGTGAAAGAATGACGTATTTTTTTGACGCATGACGGCGTGACGTACATTTTGTATAAAAGAGAGAGAAGAGTGTCAAATGTTGATTCGTTTAGAAACTACAATTATGGAATTAAATGACTATAAAATATATATAAAGAATTATATGGGTTTCATATTTATTGTAAATGGAAAATATCCGCAAAAACATAATAATTAAATCTAAATCTATATTGTTACGAACTTATTTATACACAATTCTTATTATTTAAAATTAATGGTATCAACTTAACATTATTTTTTATAATTAAAAAATTTATGTAAAATATTTCCTAGATTAATAAAAAGCACATTAAATATAACGCAAGACATTCCGAGAATTTATGAAACAATATGTAGGTGTCAAATTTCTCTTTAATCAAATTGACAAATATATCTCTGCTTAATCTGTGATATTGACAATTTAAATTGAATGCGTTGCCTTTGCCTAGAAAATTGGAAAACTAAAAATTTTCTTAGAATTCCTGAGACAAATGTTAATTTCTATTGTGTTTAATAATTATTGTTACCTATATTAGTGAAATTATTTCATGTAAATAAAATAAAATATCTTTTGTAATTAGAAAGTAACATCATTAACAAGATAAAACATTTCTTCAATTCAAAACAGATCCTGCCTTAAAATATCTCATGTAAGTAACAAAAACTATTTGACTTTCACATTATTCCAAGTAATTTGAACACATATAATTATCACCTACGGCTTTATCACTTAACTGATAATGGTGTCAATTCTATTGTACACAATCTGAGATAGACCATACTGTTGTGTTATTCTAATAGAATGAATAATAAACAATTTAATCTTATTCTTTCTAAACTTGATATAGTAATAATTATACTATATATTAATATACACTACTACCTGTGTATAACCTATATAATATAGGTTTATTTTCTATTATATATAAATACTTTAAAATATTTATTTAAAATTACAAATCTTTTTGAGGATATTATACCTACTACTATTCTACTAAACCAAGTTAGTATTTTAAATCATTATTATTGTAGAAAGTTTGAATGAAAAGAATTTATTTGTTCCTTATATTATTAATATTTGCAATTTATAAATGTAGCTGGTTTAGTTTCAATAATTTACTATATATAGTATACAACTATTATAAGTATATTAAAAGGTTAATATTTTCAATTTAATTATTAAGTAATTTGAATAATTAATGAAATGTTTAGATATTACTTTGAAACTATACACATTTTCAAGTTAATTCATTGTTTTATTCATAAGTGATTTTAATTTTAGCAGATGTAAATTATGTCTTTTATGTAATTATATTAAGGTGTCAAGTAACCTGATTTTAGGTCCGTTTTTGTATTATTTAGTCTATAAATGTGGTTTTTAAAAAACAAATTCCATCATTAATACTTATTGTAAGTAAATTATTTTTATCATAATTATTGTGTGTAAGTTTCATTATAATTCTCACTGTTTAATATTGTGTAGATGATAACTCTGGAATCACTGGCCTTTACTTCCCGCTTGATTATATCATGAATGGAGGTTTTATTTTTGAACAGACATCTTCCTAATTGATACTAATAACAGCGGGAATGATGAGCTCATTTAACCAAATTTGTATCGGGTATATTCAACCTTATATGTATGCTATCATAGATTAAGTTCGCATGTTTTCTATTACAAGAATTGTTGTTTGTTCTTTTTGAAAATTTATCTTAATCCTTTACATTGAAGTAGCAATTCTTAGTATGCATCTTAATTCCTTTTTAATTTTTTCTTAATGCATGGTGTTATATCGAAAATATTTGTTCAAGTGATATAAATTGTTTACAATTTTAAACTGGATCACTGAATATTTTGTGAAAATATTTTTTTTTCAAGAACAATTTCTCATCATATCATATTTTATTAATTAATTAAATAATTTAATAATGTAAATGTAGCTATTTAATTAAAGTTATTGCCTCTCTGGTTAATTCACATTTAAATTGCGTTTAGCATCAAAGGTTTCGATTTCGAATATGTATTACGGAAAAAGGTTTAATAAAACTTCTTTTCGTTTTTACTTTTTATTTAACTAAGTTAAAATCTTTTATACGAGTGCTAAGTACACGATTTTGGCTTAAATAAACGAAAGAGAATTTTATCTAATTTAGAATAAAAACTAAACCATAGTAATTCTTTGAGTGCTTTGTCAAATGAGACGCTGCAACGCGGGGTCCTTCTATTTATAGAGTTCCCTCGCAAACCCTGCAATTAACGCCTTTACTGCATCCGTCGCCGGTCTAAAACTCCGCCTGTTATAACGAACATATGTTTGCAAAGTAAACACTGCTCTTAAAAATCTCTTTTTTAATTAAATCGGTTAATGTAGCGTAAGAATAGCGCTTAGTCTATGTGTATTGTATTATTTTTTACTTATTTTCTAAATTAACTGTATCTTTAAAGTTATTTTATAGTTGTATAGTGATTGATTGCGTGCGTATGTTGATTGATTTTCTGAATTAGGTATTTTATGCAGGTAAAGCCCTGGAGGCTCGTTGGCAATGCTGCAATTCATGCCTAGGGAGTGGAATCGACCTTTTGTCTATCTAGATAAAATATTCTTTGTGCAAAAATAAATACACTTATCTAATATGTAAATATAATACGACATTCACAATCCTTAATTTATTAGAATACCATAGTATACCATTTTTCCATAATGCATGTAGTACACGGATTTTGCACCGGTACATAAATAATGAAGCTGAATTGTCAATGTAAATATGAAAATCCATGTTTAAGCATTAGGTAATTCCACGGCGACTAAATATTAAAATCTCATTTGTCTCAAAATTACCTGTGCTATAAATATCAACTTCTACTTAGCTTATAAAGTTTTCGAGTTAAACAGTTATTTAAAAAGCCTAAAAGCTTTATTGTGTACTCGCTGTAAGTGCGCCTCCCGAGAGGTATTACCTCTACGTACTTTCTTTTAATATTTAAAATATTGCAGAAACCTTAAAATTTTTGCACTTCGTCCTGGAAGCGCTTCTATTTTATTAAAAACAGATAATAAGTTATCTTTGTCACAATAATTTAAAAACAAATCCGTTCTAATTATATCATAAAAAACCTGATCACTTTTTCAAACCAAAAAATCACATCAAATACGGCCTAAACGTTTAGGAGCTATAAACATAGCTAGAGGCGTCAAACGTTTGGCTTAGATATTAAAATATGTGATCAGAGATAAATAATGATAGTACGGCATTTATATGCAACACGATAAAATTTTATGTTAAATGTACGTGCTTCCACGTTATGAAAAATATTTCATTTAATACTATACAAATATGTATATCTGAGTTAATTCTGTTAATTGGAGCGTTAACACAATTTTGGTACAGCAACTAAGTAAACATTTACAATTCAGTGAGCATTCTGTGTGTAGAAAATTAGAGATTTATTGACTACTAGCATCGTGTAGTGACTAGGTGGAACTATAATCTTGTATGGCCTCTATTTTGGGATTTGCTTTCTAGTTCATGTAACCATTACACTAGATAACCTCACGTCCTTTGCTGCAAAAGTCATATCGGAAGTACCTCACTAGAAACTTAATAAAACTATCCCTATTTCTGACCCGGTGCTTTTATAAATATTGGAGGCCAAAATAGTTTTAAAACTTTGGTATTAAAAGATTAATTGCTTCTAAATAAAGGATTCCTTTAACCTACTTGGCAAGAGCTAGTGCCCTGGTTCATGGCTAACGTAAGACGGCAGACAGGCGGGCGCCCCATCTCGGTGTCTCGCCTACGCCTTCAAATCTTTAAGGCCAACGGGTGTTGGCTTCGGCACGCGACGTTCCTATTTAAGTAGCATTCTGAAGATATTAACTTTTTGAACGAATGCATTCGGAATACAGTGATCTCGGAGACATTTTCAATATATGTATTTTAAATTAAATGTTCAATGAAATTCACAATTTTAGTTATTGTACTAGTTGCCTGCTCTGAATGCATCGTACTAAATCATATGTAGTATCACGGATCACTTAATTTAAACTATCATAAAATCTTGTATACATCATAGAATTAGCTCTATTACTAGTTTTAACAAATAAAAAATGATCATTATACGTGAGATAGGAGTATTCCATTTAGGTATATTAATATACATTTAATCTGGTATTTATAGGTACGAAATATATGTATTTAAATTTAGAGCTTATGAAATTTCATTTCAAATACAAATTATATTTAGATGCCAAAGGCCTTTTATTACTTGAGAAAATCAGCTTAAGGTTTACGCTTCAACCTTTTGAAATATTATTTTCAGATAGAAGAATAAGAATGAAAATGTTAAACTATATGTCCTAATCGAATATTAATGCCTTTGACTTATATAGAGCATTTATGGATTTGAGTGCGCGCGAATGAGGTAATGAACGTTAGTGGTGCATTCACTGTGTATGTATCTGTTCAATGATGAAGTGAAAAAGGATTTAGTTCTTTTTTTATGCATTAAATGCGAAATCCAATTTAAAACACCATACTTATTGTCTATTGTCTGTTTATTGAACTGTACAGTGTATTATTTGCGAATAATAGTTACTAGGAACAATAATTAAATTAATAACAGAAAATTACAAGCAAAAACATACAAAAGTATATTTATAAAAAAAATGATCTTTCGTTTATCGATATCATGCTTAAGATTATTTGGTAACATGAAATTGTATATTTTTTAAACTGCCTTTGACCGAAATATAAGCCATTACTGGTGATCAATGAAAATGTTTACCAAATCAACATCACATCTTTGCGAATTTATGTTTACAATGTGGTTGCCCACAATAAACACAACGTGATGAAATACGTGATAACAATAATATGTTGTTACACGTTAGCTGTCGCCAGATACATTGTATCAAGTTTCAGTAATATATTATAATGAATCATATTATTTTATTTACTGAGGATTTAGTTTTAAAATTTTATATAGCGTATATCAAGAGGATAAAACAGGAATCGATGGATTACCAGTTCGATTCTATAAATGTCTATTTGTAAAATGCAGTATTTTGCTAAGAATTTAGGAATGTATAAAAACACATAATAAAAACACAATTTATAATATTTTTATTTGACTGTTTGTTGAGGCTAATCTTCACAACGGAACGATCTATTTTTATTGGTTTACGGGCAGATAGTGGAGGACCTTAAGTTATTTAAGTTTTATTATTATTATCATCATTTACTCTAAAAAATAGTTTAGATATATATGAAATTGATGTGGGTGAAATCGCGCATCGCTATTATAATCTTCAAATTTACACATCAGTTCAAAATGTTTGCCCGTAAATTATGTTTATAGATATAAATATCGTAAAGTAGTTAGTTCCAATGTCAGATTCAGTTCTAAAAAAAATACTACAGCGAAAATAAAGTCGGACATCTAGTTATGTCATAACTCTATGTCTCTACCAAACATTTTCGAAAATTCATCAAATCTGCAAGGATTCTTGTGATAGCATTTTGTATAAGTACCATATAATATGTTATCTTTTGACTTACACGGTTAAACTGTAGAGTTTTTGGGCAGAGTAATTTGCGCGCGCACCTAACTTCGATCCGAATGTTGGGGCATTTGAATGAACCGCCAGGTCATAATTCTGTCTACGTTGTTACCGACCCACAGCCCCTCGTCACTTAATGAGGTTGTGAGTAACCCTAGAGCTTACTACTCATTGTCGTCTGCTATGAATACATTTTTTTATAACACTTAACATCATTCTGTTACTGTTTTTTTGTTTATTCAATGAGTTTTTACTGTGTCTGCAGGTACAGTACGATTGGTGTACGTATATTGTCTCGTGTCAAAAAGTATGTTAACGGGCCCAGTTATGATCCATATTCGATTCATTTATATCTTCGAGATAAATAAAATTAATTAAGTCTATTCTATTAATCGGAGAATCATTTCTTAATGTTCTTGAATTAAAGATTCCGAAAGGTCTTTTAAATAGTTTTATCTGCTTGTAAAGTTAAAGTCTTAAAATTCAATTAAACTTGAACTGCCTTGCTGAAGTTTTATATTAGAGTAATACGTTTCCTGGATAAAGGGGTCGCTAAATTATCTAATATTTGTAGTTTCTTGCTTGGAGCGGTCTAATATTGCAAGAATGAAATACGAACTACGTGACCTAGGGCTTTTTATACTCAAGATAATAATATCACGGCTGAAGGAAATACGAGCTTATTACGCAGTTTTTTTTAATAATAATAGAATTAAGAATTGTATAAAAAAGTACACTATCTATTATTATTTTAAGACAAAACGTAAAAGAAGTAATATTCATTTTTACATAATTAAACTCTGAATTTAAAATAATGATTGACGTGTTTGTGACATAAAAAAGGTAGTTTTTAGTAAATATATGTAAGGATACGATCAGGCCATTGATGAATACTTGGGAACAGGTTACTGAAATCTTTTATCTTTTTAATATTATTAAAATATATTCATGTATGAGTGAACTCGCATTCTTTATATAATATATTATTTTTCTACCGGATGTTGCATGGTGATATAATATATCCATTTTATCATATGACTATTTTTAGCATTGAGCAAATAGGATTAATATGAAAATATAGATTACAGAAATGTTTGTTTCTATGGTAAGCCTAAATGAGATCAAGTCGCAATCTATACTTGAGTATTGTCTATATATTAAAAGTTTATACAGGATAATACTCAGACTACTCCTAACACTAGAATCAAAGTTAAGTCACGTATTAGAATACTTGTCTAAAATTTCTGAATGCTCGAAGTAACACTTAGTACGTCATCGGCGCATTATTGAATGATTCATTTATTTGCTAAGATTAATTATATCTAACCTTGTATCTAACTATAGTAAGCGATAATATCGCCTCCTATCTAGTATTAAAATATAAATGTTAAAGTACTTAAAAGTGGGTTGATGTAAATTGAGAAAAATTAAAATCATAGTCTTATTAGATATATTGTGACCTAACTAGTTATTCAGCTGTCCAGCATCCCTAAGCTCCGTGCATTTAATAAGTGGCTTAACGTTGAAGCTGTACCGTCGACACTTTTAATTAATACGATTCGGAACATAACAAGCAGCGCTCATGCCAATCAAGTAACACGATCTATGAAAGTTTTTTTTTTAATAAATTCTGTGTTAAATTTGTATGTATTAAAATTTTAAATTATCTAAACTTGTTCTAATAAATCTTTTAATAGATTTTTTTATTCAAGTCATATTATATATACTATTAAATAAAAATGCATATGAAAATGTATTTGGTTCTTATCAGATGCATTTATAATTTTTCTGTAGTATCTGTTAGTAGATGTTCCGTCAAAATTAACAAAAACATAAACGCAAAATCTTATAATGAATAACAGGTTAGTTTTTTAATTATTTATTACAAACAAAAACGTTAAAACCATAAAATTCTTTCTGCCAGTTCTATTGATACGTGTTTAAATTTTTATAAACTCGGATGAAACCGCGGACCGCTGCTATTATTCAGTATATTGTGCGACGTTACTCTCATGCCACTGCGACATATATCTGAGAATACCTGTAGAATTCAAATTGACACCAGTTTTGTAACCGGGTCATAACATCGTGGATGTCATAACGAATTGAGGGTAATACATCTTGAATGAGTTTTCATACGTTAATAAGCTACCAGTATAAAAAATAAATAAAAAGCGAGAACATTTATTATCGAATCACATTTACTATTCGGTGCTCTTCAATATTTAAAGGCGACATTAAAGAATTCTGAGAGACGAAATGTTAAATAAGACGCTTTGAAAAGTTCAAACGTAGGTGTGCCTTTTTTAGTACTCAGATCAAATACGAACATACCAATAAATTACGCTGTAAAATTGACTTATAAAATTTTCGTCAATTTGATAATATATACAGGACATTTCAGTTTCAGCTTGTAGTGAGTCGTAACTTATCTTGTTTATACTTAAATTAAATTCATATTTAGTAGTAGCGCGTTTTCAGTCCCGACATTTTTATGTATAGGCATCTATGGTTATGAAATATACGTAGCCAATTATACTCCTTAACATTCGCTATTAGCTAGCTGACAGAGTCAAAGTTGGTGCAGCTTCATCTGAGATAAACCGAAAAAAACAGTCATACAACAATTTGTTTGTAAGTTACCGTAATAACTAAAGTATATAGTGTCATACGTACAAAGCTGATGTATTAAAATTACAAACCAGTTTTTTTAATTATATAGATTTCGTGTTTGGAGGCTTTAAGGTGCAAGAAAACTTTTTTAAGCGAATAAACGTTTAAATCTAAAGAAACATAATAATTAAACACTTTTATTAATTCAATAGGATAACGCTATACCCAATATTTTGCTGTTTTTAATAATTTCAAGTAGAGATTGCAAATTGTTAGTTTTTAATTCAATTTTAGATTACAACTTGAAGAACACATTAAACAAGTTCGGCCGTAAAAGACAAACTTCGTGGTACGTGTTCCACAAGACTTACAAAGTTGTGGGTTGCAATAAAATGTACTAAAGGAGGTCCAATCCTCTTACTAACTAGTGAAATAAATTCCACTCGTATTACAAATGAAAAATAAACACTATTTCATAGAATATCAGAAATCACGTTAGATTTTAGTTGTTAATAACGTGCCCTTGTTGTATTGAATCTTTTGAAAAACACGATCGTAGACAATTATTTTCAAGTGTCTCTCGTTTGCTTTGTTTTATGAATTGGATAGTATGAAAAGAAAGCCAGTTTAAACGTCGTATAGAAATATTTTTAACAACTTCTTTTTATTTAGCTAAACTGGCTCCTAAGACTTCTTAACGTTCACTTATTTTTTAACTAGCAGCAACCCTTGGTTTCAATCGCATTAAATTCCCTCCCGAAACCGTTTGCATATCTCGCGCGAACTGTCAAACTTGTGAAGTTTAGATAATCGTTTTCTGTAATTTTCTTCACCTCCTTCTTAATTTTTATTTCTGTTAGAGCCGTTAACAAAGCATTAAGTCATTTAAAATGAATGAAATCGCTAGTCGATATCAAGATATAGCGTGACCGAGGTAAATGGGGAGTAACTTATAAATAGTAACCTCATGTAACCCTCGTTACAATGGTCATAAAATCAGTTAAAACAACTGGTAAAATGCCTAGCAAACCTTTTTCATTTTATTTTACGAAAAATTCGTAGCTTTCGTAAGTAGCTTAGCGAGTAAATGTTAATATGAAAATAATTATCTTTAGTCAGTAAATTGTACATACATTCCAAGAATAATTATTGTAATATCAAGTCGTGTGTATGTATAAAACATTAGCGGCGCTCCCTGGTTTCGCTCCGAATAAATTTTAAAGTTGACGTTTACGTGTCAAAATAAATCTCTAAAATTCATCCACTTGCTAATAAATATGGCCGATGGAACTTCAAAAGTTTTAATGATTTTGTGTCCCACCCTAATCATGTTTTATAATTAAAAATAGCCTGTTACTCGTTATAACATTCGCTAATTGCCCGTGAGTAACTCGTCTAAATCGCTCAGACCGTTTCGATGTTTTGACAAAAAAAAGACAGAGATTTTTTTTTTAATTTGTATTTCTCCTTTAAATGCCGTACATATACATATCGTATGCGCCTGTATGCATTTACAGAAAGCTGTTATTTTGACATGATGAACAAACGCTCCAATTTTATTTATACGAGTATATATAGATATTAATATATTATATAAGTAAATCATTTTGGAATAGAATCGTGGATTGATATTGGGTTCACGTAGTGTGGGGGCGAGGCTGCGCGCGCACGTGCATGCTCTACGAGAGACTTAGTTGCCCCCGAGCTACGAAATACGCGCGACAGCTACGCCGTCGTAGCAACCCACCACCGTAGCAAATTTTACTTCTACACATTTTGTGGCTTTTTACAAAGGATATAAAGGTAAGTGTGACGTAATTCGCACGCAGTAGAAGCTAACTGGTTATATGATGTAATTAAATCGTAATAAACATAAGCTTATTTCTAGTGTCTTTACGCATTAAGGCTATTAAATAATACAATAGGTTTATTGATTGACGAAAATAGATTTATAAAATATAATTTGATGAATTTTATGTAGTGTAATAATGTAACTGATATACTGTTTTTGAGTAAAATCAATTATTAAGGGATGAATCCAATTTGGGAAGTGAGAGGACATATCTTAATAGTTACGTGGGCAAAATTAGTTCGCCGATAGTGTCTGATGACACTCTATATATTGACCTTAAAGTGTTGAGATCGACGGAATCTATTATAATATTTAACGTCTCTTGAATTAAAAGATGTAATTTATTTATTATTTCTCGATAATATCGTAAATTTTGCTCTCTTATAAATAGACACTGTATCTTACTTATTACCTTAAAAAAATATTCACTGGTGTTGTAAGTTAAGCATTTTTTGTGTACGAGAGAAGAGATTAAAGGATGGTTTGAATATTGCAAGGAGGTGAAATGAGGCGTATATTGGTAACTGATCTTGAAATTAAGATTGATTTATACGTAATAAAATATTATATTAAAATTATTAACAAGAAATTAATATAAATGAATTCAGTGTTCCGAATTTTGGAAACTAATTCAAAGTGCCGATAAAATTATTAAAGGGGCTCTGGGCATTTTATTGTATACTCTTTGAGGATTTATATTCTTATAACAATAATCAGACAAGTCCTAAATTTTATGACTATTTTTATAATACTCAATCAGGCATTGAAGTTTCAGATTTACGATAAGAAGGAAAAATAGATATGTCATTCTGGGAGAGTCCCTTTTGAAAAGGCACAATCTTTGTCTAGTTGTAAATTCTTTGTTTTAAACTGTTTGACAATTTTTTATTAGATTCATAATTATTCGGTGATTCATATGTTTTGTTTAAGATAAACCTACTTTTTTAATATAAAAAGGAGGATTTTGAAAATTAGATATAATTTAAATATTTTTTCGAGGAAACACGATTTCATAGCGACTATATCAACACAGGTATTCCCATAAAAATAGTTTTTAATAATTAATACTTGATGTTTTTATGTCGTGAATATTTGAAAGGAGTATTATGATAAAAAGCTTATGATGCTTTTAATTCTACCCTATAAATACATAAATGAAATGAACTGTTGTGTTGATTATAATAATATTTTCATGTATAATCATTTTTGCCTAAGTACCTTCGTACAAGTTTACGCATGTTAAATAATATTTTTAACAGAATCGAAAGCAGATATTTTTTTATTTATATAGAATATTAATAAAAGATCATGACAAACTGAGTGGGTGGCGGATAATAACTGTCCCGATATTTTCGTCTGAGATATTTTTAAACGATAATACAAAAAATCCTTCAGGAACAGGCTCTCTTCAAGGACGAACTCATTTTATTCCTTTGATCGATATTTCTGAGTTATAATACCATTTTTTATATTTTGCAAACTTGTAACAATTGAAACAAAGGAAAAGTAAGAAAATGAATTTAGAGGCTTACCGGCATTAATGCTTTCAAAGTTACCTTTATTTCATATTTATAGAAGTATGAAAATTTGTCCAGTCATTTAGGCGCTAATCGAAGCTTTAATTAAATAAACCAATAATAACAATTAAATCCTGCTAGTAAATTTTAACCTACTCTAATCATCGAAATGAAACTGTATTGACGTATATTATTTATGTATTTATTCAGTGTCTTAAAGATAAGTTAAAGCGTGTGTTTTAGACTTTTTTAATGTACCTTAATATTATTTTATCATTAGAAAAGTTTATTTATATTAAGAACTAGCTGATGACCGCAACTTCGTGTGGATTTAAGCATTTTAATGTCTGTTTAGGCTGGCAACATTCGCACAGCGCAGATTAACTCATTCCAGTTTCACCATAAAAGGTGTCATGGTTTACGAAGGTCACAATTACAAATATACATTGATCTATATATAAAGAAGATTATTAATAATACGGATCATAAATAAATATATAATATAATCGGTTCGTCTTAAATTTTTGGCAGTAATAAGGTCAACGTTAATTTACAATTAACTAACGTAGCCGAAACTGCGAGAAATTGTACGTACTTATAATATATTATAATGAAAATAGCGTATAAAAAACATATATATATACAACACTATATAATATAATTATAAAGATAATATTCATTAAAAAGGGGAATCAATGTTAGAACGAAACTTTTGTTTGTTCTATTTAGTAACACGCTAATGTAAACAATATTTAATATTACAATAACTCTGTACACGAAATTTATACAGCACGAAATCCTTGAAAGATTTGTGATGTGTTATTATGGAAATTTTAAAATATTACAACAAACATTTTATTAGGGTTTCTTCAGTTCTATATTTTTATTACACTCCAAGTTGTAATATACTAACGACGCCACCGGGTTTCTGTTGCGTTAATCTCCATCTCTCAGGCATTCCTGTATCTCGTCCAAAGAGTTAACTATTTCTTAATTTTTCATTCACAAGCAATTAGGAATTAATACAGAACAAATGAATGGAATTGGTAAAGTCGTCCTCAAGTTATGGCATGACCTGTATAAATATGTATGATCTGTAAAAAAAATTTTACAGTGATAAAAATTAGTGTAATGATATGTTTTATATAATTAATCAAAGTTAAAAAATTTGTTAGTAGATTCAACATAATTTTTAAAGTAAATATTGTATTTATAAAGTACAAAAATTTAATTAAGCAAAAAAGACTTCACGGTTTTGTTTTTGCCGGGTGTTGAAAATAATCTTTCAGATTGCACAGAGCACTGAAGTAAATTTAAAAAACTTAAGTATTTTTTTATATCAGTTATAGATAGATTGATATGAATAGAGGGGTTGATGGGAGGTGCCATACAATGATGTGTTGTCGACTACTTTTTCTTAACCTTTCGTAAAGTCATAGATTGAACTCGCGCGTTACAGTTTTTCACGATCTTTCCATATATAACCCGTAAAATGTGACTCGAATGAAATTTAAATATATATTCTAGAATTTTCACTGACCCATTTAATATTCGAAGATTTATAAGACGAGAGAACTGATATTAAATTTCTTATTTAAAATTGTAATTTCAGTAGTTAAACGCTCAAATTGCTTCATCAAAATATTACAATGGCGTATAATAAAGTTATTTTGGCTTCCTTTTTCACACCCTCCTAAGTGATTAGTATATCATCATTAAGGTTCCCAATGTATTATAAATATCCTACCCTTTTGTAACCTTCGACCTATTCGAATAACGGGCTGCCTCAGCACCTATTAGTCGTGCATCATTAAACCTTAGGATAACACCTGATTGTTAAGGCTCGATTACATAATGTTAGTCACGCGTATCGATCCGGCCGCGTGGCTAGTTGCCAATATCAAACTGCTGTTGCTGTTCCAGAAGTCAGATGTAGCTTAGTGTCGCCGACGTGACAATAATCCAATTACGCTTATCAATATTGATACACAATACAACAACACACAATTCTTGTAGATACCTTATTTGTAAACTTCTTCTAAATGAGCATCGACTTTGATATATTTTATTATTTTAATTCGAAAATAAATAGGCTGCAGTAAACGGTGCTCACGTTGATTATTTTTTACTTGATGATCATAATGATAAAATAGGAGAACGAAGTTTCTCTTACATTAGTTATGTGCCAATAATAATCTCTCTACAATTGTAGCAGTCTTCAAAAGATATGCTGGAGAAAACAGGCAATCAGACAGGCTGATAAAACATTGTATTTAAAGAAACGATAAAATATTAGAAAAAGACGCCTCAATTTAATTTATATGTTTAGAGTCACCTTTTTTATAATTAAAAATAAATTTCTTCTAATAAAATATCCAAAGAAACAAAATTTATTGTCTTTAGCGTTAAAAGCATCAGCTGTTACTTATCTAAGTATTAGGTGAGAAAGTAGTTAAGTTTTGATTTATTTTCTTCATTAGTAAATTGCAGTCGTGCAGAGCCGGCGCGAATCGATCCTTATTTTCTGTATTTATTGTGCAACAAATATATTTCTTTTTCAAATTTTATTTAGTACTGACTGCAGAATCTCCTATAGTTAGTATATCGTTTTCTATCCTCCATATTTTTTATTACAATATTAATAAAATAATAAATTTGCTATAAACATAATAAGTTTGTGCATCTATGATTTTAATTTTTTTTATCTAACATCTTAAAAGAATCATAAAACTTTTCTGCAGACCCTTATAAACAAAAAAAAACGTCTCGATCAAGCCAGTTTCAAAGTAACAAACTACGCCTTAGTCAGCATCTGTATTTAGAAATATGTACGCCACAGATAGACTCCATACTTTTTTATCAATCCTCTTTTTAAGTCACGAGTTAAAAATATGTGTTAAAAAGTATCTATTCTGTAGAAAACTACGCCAGGCCCAGTACTTATGAAGCGGTCTTCAAGAATTTAAAGCCACCTAAGCTATGTAAGGTATAATCGTATATTTACCCATACTTAGATCAGGGCGGAACCTGAAGTAAAACAATAATTGTTTGATGGGATAGCAACTTCAAATGTAGAAGATTACAAAATAATAATATGCTCAACGGATAAAACATATAGACTTGATTAATTAAGTGTAGGGTACCTATAATTTGTTATATACACCGTGAATAATTTTAGCATTTTTCGTTGTTTCAGACTTTTCATTAACACCTAATTTAAAAACGCAATCATGGCATTTGCTGGACTAAAAAAACAGATCAACAAGGCTAATCAGGTGAGTCTTATAATCCAAAGTTACTTTTATTTAGGGGCATCCACAACTGACGGCCGAGATTAAAAAGTTTGTAAGT
Organism: Hebomoia glaucippe; assembly: GCA_025727935.1. NCBI lineage: Eukaryota > Metazoa > Arthropoda > Insecta > Lepidoptera > Pieridae > Hebomoia > Hebomoia glaucippe. Next base: position 8,451,366 of record JAOSYY010000009.1, on the reverse strand, counting down.
TAACCGCTATTAAGATTATTGGGCGGTTCGTTTGGGCGCAGGCTTTATTAGCGCCGACTTGGCAAAACTTTTGATAGCCAACAACGACCATTATCGAAGTTTGAATCAAAATGATCAGGTTAGCTGTGCCAGCGATATTGTGCGTACCCGATGACCTATGAAAATCTTGCGTATTGTATTTTTTAAGGTACACCTAATAATCAATGCAATTTTATGCATTTATTATTGATAGTGTAATTATTTCATTTAAATAAAATAACTGTTTATTTAGTCGCATCATCGAAATGTTTATTAAGGCCTGCATAACGTAACTTAAATTTACAAAAACATAAAAAATATCATAGATTCTGATTTTTTCTTACAGTCATGTAAATAGGGGAACTATATATACAATATCTCTATATTGGGGTGTAACTGAAACAAAATATTTCTAAGTCGGAGCTGCGAGCGTTTGTGAAAATTATTCTTCAAAAGACCTTTTGAAACAATAATGAAATATGCTAAAATTGTGCAGACTTGAACTAAGTGAATCGGCATCCATCTCCGCAATGTTAACTTGAATAATTTCCTGAGATTGCACGTGATCTATGAAGTAAGAGGGATAATATTCACGTTTAGCAAATTCAGTTTATCTCCCCGTGGGTGAAAGGGTGTGGGGTGTGACCGTGACCCACAACGCGCTCTATATTGTCGATGTGGCCTAATTATTGTAGCCTTCCTCCCCGTACGGATCCTGTGACATTGACGGAGAACTCGGGTAAAATGATGAAATGTTACGAGGAGAGAATATTAGAGTCCGCACTTATATGGTTTGAGTAAAAAATGGAGGCAAACACGAACGTAGACTTTTTATTTTTAAATCATTTAATCTATATTTAAAAACAGTAATGTGGACTTTTACTAGGTTCATTTAATGTTAACTCGCATATAGTTATATCGAAACTAAATAGCTCAGATTCTGCGTACAAAAACGAGTCATAAATCGAGAAGCAATAAAACTTGTAATACGACCTCTGAAAGTCTCTTTTATTGAAAAAGCCATGTCTTATGATGTATTACAGAATGTGAACTTGATCCAGCAGTAATTCTATTTATCAAATTAATAATAGAAGTTATGTGTAGGTTTTGTTTAATTAACGATACGACGACTAATACTCAAGACTATTTGAGTAAAATGTATTTAATTTCATTTGTCAAGTAGTCATGTTTCTTTTGATTTATTATTATGAACGTAACGTTAGAAATATCTGAGTTTTACTAGTAATATCGAATCCAGTCACTATAATATCACTGTTTACTGAGCGTGACTCCCCTCCTGTTTCTCATTAATTTCTAATCTTCTGTTGATGGCGTATTATCAACTGTAGATCACCGTGGATGGCTAATTATCTGCACAATATAAACTGTCGATATATTTAACCACGCGAGATCAGTGGGTATAAAATTGATAAACTTCCATGATAGGTTACGAATAATATTTAAATAATTTTGTTTTATTATTAAATCTGGGGAAAGAGAATTGGGTTAATTTAATAAATTGAAAATAACATTTTAATGTTACTTTCTTATGCCATTGTTTAACTGATTTTTGAGTAGTATTTTCACCGGTTCATTGGCTACTTTGGAAAGCAAGTCAGTAATATTAATAGTGTTTTACGAGTATATCCAATTATAAATGGCGCAAATTTTGTGGACAACGCCTATTTCTACTAATATCGAAGCTTTTGATATCTCGCTGAACTTCTTCAAAAATGTTACCAAGTTTTTCATTGAACAGACCAAAAACATTCGAACTTTTTTCGCATTTTCCGCAGCTTTCATCCCTTCGTCGTAACAATGTCGAAAACATTGCCCAGATTTTTATTACTTCTTTCCATTTTTAAAAGCAAACAACTCCCCTGCCACCACATCAATTTCGATATCAATACTCATTTAGTAGTACCAATAATATTTAAATAATCTTACTGAAATCCATTATCTTATTCTGAATTCGTTTTCATCAAGAAAAATACTATGAACTTTTTGCTAGTCCTAACCCATATTTGAACGACGGGCAGCTTAGGGGTAAAAAGTTACAGTTTATATAAATCCATATGTATCATAGACCGTATAAATTTAATTACAATATGAATATTGTATGATATAATAAAGTTTTATGTATATTTTTTGTGCAGTGCAGGTTTGTTATCGTCTTCGCATTTTTGTCGTGTGCCTCGTACGTCTAATTTTTATTCTGGCGTGCTCTCGTAATCACAATGATAAGATTCAGGATTAAGTTATTATCAGTGTGACATTTATCAAAAATATAACGAATTGTAACTTTGATTGCTGACCATTAATTAACATGGTTTGTGGTGCAATTTTGATCTGCTATAGGTGGAACTTCGAATGACTGAGCACAATTCGGTCAAGGCCTAGGCCTCGACCTAGGCTTTTGTGTTCAAACGAGCGTTCTGGTACTTCACTCCTTTTGTATTGTCGTTATACTCCTAATGTTATTGGTAAACTTTTACATCAGTAATCACGTTATAAGCTCATCATGAAACATGTACAAACGAATGTTCTATGTGTTGATTTTTCTGTAGAGATGGATGTTCCAGATAAGGATAATACAATATAAATTATTTGACTCGTATAATAAAGATAATAAACAATGAAACGTTTTGTTTCAGTATGTCACAGAAAAAATGGGTGGTGCTGAAGGCACAAAATTGGATTTGGATTTTATGGAAATGGAAAGGGTAAGTAATAAATTTAATACGATGACATTAATTTTTAAATCTCTAAAAAATTTTTTTTTCCAAAACCTTTATATTCGGGAGTATAATTCATACAATATCCAGGTTCCTCTTTTCATATTTCTCTCATTTCAAGATTTATTTTTGCATATAGAAGTAGTCGTAATAAATTTCATATAAATTGGCTCAGTAATTTAGGCAGGAAAGTAACAAACTCACTTTGACATTGAATATTGCTTATGATTATTGATAATAAAAAGGCACATGATTTTTCTATGTCTTTCTTAGCCTGCAATGCAGATTTTCTACGTTTCTTATTTTAGTACTAAGATTTACCAATGCAGACGGCTTACATAATAGAATGCAGCCTCAATGCAGCCGCCAGCCACTCGAATAAATTACGTCGATACATTAAACACAGATTTATCTGTAACGAAACTTCTATCGAAAATCAACTTTGCGATATAAATATTTTCCCTACCATGATTAATAAGATGAAATGTACGTTTAGATTTTTTCTCTCTTAAATTTGTTGTAGTGAATATTTTATTAATTATATGTTTTCCCTACGGTTTATATACTGCTATACACTCACGCATGTGTAGAACAATAATTTTGATTAGTATCATTCTTAAACTATTCATCGATTTATATTTTTATACTCTATACAATATTTATTATATAATATAGATTAAATATGAATTTTTATTTTTTAATATTGAGCTTCCCTTACAAACTATCGTAATCATCAACTTTTACTGTTGCGACCAAGGTATATCGTTCTTTAAAGCCTAAACTAATTCTTTAACAAATTTTATCGGAATGAGTATAGTAGTTGAGCAAACGTGCTCATACAATATTAGTAATATATAATCAAATATTCTTTTACGTTTACAGAAAACGGACGTTACATGCGAGTTAGTGGAAGAACTACAGACAAAGACCAAAGAGTTTCTGCAGCCGAATCCTACAGCACGCGCCAAGATGGCAGCTGTCAAAGGCATCAGCAAGCTGAGCGGGCAGGCTAAGAGCAACACCTACCCGCAGCCGGAGGGCGTGTTGGGAGACTGTATGCTCATGTACGGCAAGAAGCTAGGGGAGGACACTATGTTCTGTACGTATTTCTATACAGGATGTTTGGGGATTACTCCCGAAAACGAAGACAGGTGATAGTACTAATGACACCTTTGAGAGAGGGACGGAATAAAATTCGATCCCGACTAAAAAAAGCATATTTTTAAAACATTTTATTAGCTTTTTTGCGCTCCAACATGTTAGTCCAGCTGATTTGTTATCATGCTTCATTGCTGGTTCTTTTTTTTAGTAAAGTAATGCATTTTTATGAAACTATCGTTTCATTTAGCTATACTAACAAGATGGAGCGTATATAAT
>JAOSYY010000009.1:8373734-8417805 GCA_025727935.1 Hebomoia glaucippe | reverse complement strand
TCTATTTTAACGCTGCGAAGGTTGCTAATGTGTTTTTAATGTCTCATTGATGCGTCAGTGGGCTTATGATTTACTTTACTATCTTAGGGTAGCTTAAATCAAAAAAATACGGTTAAACACCGCATAACTTTACGTATAGTGTTTTAAAATATTTATAAATAAACTTTAAGAACATGTTATTTTTTCAAGAATAATAAGTAACAAATCTGGTTCGTTGATAATGTCTTAATGGTGGCTGTAAACTTCTAACATTAATTTCCTATCCTACTCATACAATATTCGTATATTCAAAAATACAATTCTTATTAATATTTTAAAAGCGTAGGTTTGTGAGTATATATGGATGATTGTTAGTCTGTCTTGCAAACAGCTGGATGGATTTTAATGATATTTTATACAGATATAGCTCGTAGAACACGTAGCTTATAATTTATAAAGATATTGTGACACGGGTGCAACCACAGGGCACCGCTAGTATTTATATATTTGTTTTATTTTATTCACTTTTCAGTTATTAAATTCAATGTTGAAACTATAATATCACAACTGACTGAATTAATTTTATCTACAGGAGCCGTACATGGAAGTCGTGAATCCATTCATTTTAAAGAACAAGGAGCGTATGGTCGTGTTTTTGGATCAACTTAGTTCAGTACAAGATCCTGGCAATGTGCAGACGAATTCCAACAATAACTTCGATATAGGTTTCTATTTTCAACATGTCATTAAACTTTTAGAATTATACAACATTACAATAATCAAAGATAGACTTGGTCTTGGGACATGCTATACGGATTAATTGGTTGATACCTGTTAGTAAATTTAAAAAAATAGAATATTGCTTTCTAATTACAGCAAAGGAGTTGGCGACAATCCATCACATTTGTGTCTCGCATCTGAGTGAACTTCAGAATCTATCTAAGAGTCAGCCTGCAATCAGGAAGCTGGTGACAGTCACAGAAATGCTCACCAAACACAAGCACAAGTATCTCGAGATGATCAGATAGGATACGCCTTTATGTAACACAGGTACAATGTTTGAAACTTTTGTATAAGTTTTCTTAGGCTATTAAACGTTTTTTATTAAGATTATATATATACCTATAACGGCTGTTTTTGTTGTCATGCTTCATTAGTGATCCTTTTATTTTAAGTAAAGTAACGTGTTTTTTATGAAACTATTGTTTCATTTAGGTGTACTAACATGATGGAGCGTAAATAATGCTAATAAAACGTTTTTGAAACAGTTTTTTTAAATCAAGATCCATTTTTTCTGCCATCATCAAAGGTGTCATTAGTACTATCATCTGTTTTCGTATTCGGGAACGATTCCCTAACATATAATATCGATAAAACAAATTCTCATTTCTTATAAAAACACTTCTTACTGCTAATTTTCAAATTTCATCTGTTCACTGCAGTAAGTAATCGATTAATGTACATCGTAAGTTGTAAATCTTATTTAAAACTTTTGTCTTGATCATTTACTTAGCTTCTTAGAGTCATCTGTTTACAATACGTTGTTCGCAATACGATGGAATAAAATGTCAGAAATTCCTATGATTAATCCATTCCATACTCTTGATTGGCGAAATATTCTTTTTGGTTTCAAGTATAAAACCTTCATAATGTAAACTTATTTGTAATTATAGATGTTTTTTGTTCCAGGGTAAAAGCAGTAAGAGAAAGCGGTAGGTGTAGTATAGCAGTCTCTCGGTGGGACTTAGTCGTACTCATGTAGTCATTGTTAGCTTTAGCATTTATTTAACTTCCGATTAATTGAAACTATTTACGTCTTCGAATACGAACCTTTCGCGGTCGAAAACACCCAAGCTCAACCCCAACCCCAAGTTCAATCGTGAACATTGTTACGTTAATTAATATTAAAAATGGAAAAAATAATTTGTAACTAGTCCTTAAAGCGGGTGAAACATGAGTAGCAAAGTTTGTGTAAGACCAATAACTTGAAATAAGTAAATAGCTTTGACTTTACCGGTTTGATTACTGATCGACAACAAGTATTCGTTAGTAAAATCAATGTTAATGTTGAGTGAAGCCGTGGGTAAAAGACAGTGCTTGAAAGAAGTAAACCTTTAAATTTACAAAGTACTGTGAAAATTATGACTTAAGTTGATTTTAGCATCATGTATGTACCCGTATGTATTTGTACTTTCCACGGCCAAGTGTCGCGATGGTTTCGAATTCGTTATCTTTAAAGGTATCAGGTCCGTGCGTTCACGTGCCAAAAATATTCGTTATATTTTCATTCCTCGAAGTTGGCTGAAGTTTTGATTCTTACCTCTTAGTTTCCGGATTATTGATCAAACTTGTTCAGTGCGCATTTATTCCTGTTAATACGATTGGCTCATTGAAATAATATACATTTGAACCGAATTGAAACGGGTCGAGGCCGGTTAAAAAATGTTTTTACTGTATGACGCAAGATTTGGTTCATTTTCGTCTGTATGCAACGACAAATTTGTTATTGCCAAACTTATCTTTCGGACAATTTGAGGTAAGTTCTAACTAAATATTGAATATATCCACAACAGCTCATGGCAATTTTTTTTAATGATGATATTAAATATTCGACGGTCTTCCTAAAAATTTAAAATTCCAAAAGTATTATATTATATCATTCCGCTTTTATTCGAGGGCTTTTATAAAAATATGGAAGGTCGCGCTTTATCTCCCGCCAAAACAGTGCTGTAGTTCCAAATAGCCGCTATAAGGGGCTTTAGTGTGTTGCAGTTGCAACTAATTTATAGTAATTCCAAAATTTCTAGTCCGATCTGAAGTTGCATCTAATTTATAGTGATTCCAAAATTTCTAGTCCGATCTGAAGTTGCATCGTACCGGATCGCGTAGGTACTATCGCGGACATTATCACGTAAGTTATATCGAAAATAAAAATAATTAACCATAATAATAATATTCATTCGTTGAAAAAAATCCTTTCAATTATTTTAAGGGTACACAGCTAGTTCTAGATTTTGGAATATTAGGAAATGAATTACTTAAATGATAACAAAAAAAATCGAGACACTAACTTAAAAAAAATAAAATGGTTAACAATATCGCGCACAAATGTATTCTAAATTCAATTAAAACATACACGAAAGTCGGGCTGTCATTCGATCACGTGAATTAGCCCGCGAGGGTTGCCGCTATTTACACGCACTTTGAACATTTCGCAGTTACACGCCTCGTGTTCAGCTCGGACTAGGTTTGCGATTAGTATACCACGAAGATCGCTATGGTAATGAGCTCAGAATCACCGCCGCGTCGCCCTGGTTAACTAGTTATAATTGGTTTCAGTTACAACTAGTTCGACTGACTAGATATCCTATAGTATTCCTATTTGAAACTACAGCACTGTATCGGCCGGATGTCAAGAGCGACCTCTCTCATATTTATTTAAAGTGCCTCGAATAAGGCTTCTGGACATATTATGAGTTTTAAGACTAAAACTCGACCTTTTTCACTGCCTACAAAACTTATTATGGACATAGCTCTCTATTAACTAAGTCGTATTTATTACTAGTTTTTTATATTTTAGTATACGGAATTTATTCGCTTTAAATTTTTTTGTAAGCAAATTTTGATGTGTCCGTTGGCACTAGTTATGACCTTAGATCTCCGCTGACATGTTTAATTAAGGCAGGTTTTTCCATTGTCTCACTGCTACTGACCTTAAAAGTATAATAAAATGCCGTCCGGGTACCAAATTACGTACATACTTGGAATTTCGGCTTCACGTGAATTTCTAAAAATTTGAAATAAGATAGTCTTACGACTGATATACAATGAACTAGCCTCACTCTCACCTGATTAATATTTACATAAAATAGTACCTTAAAGAAGTAAAAGTAAGTTTTATAGAACCATTTTACACTAGATACCTCGCTATGAATATTATATAATCTGCGAGTCATGATGATATCACATTTGGAAATTGACTGGCCTAAAAGATATACCGTATTGAAAAAAAGGCAGAATTTTATTTAGTGTATCGTCGCGGAAAATCAAAATCTTAATAAATTGAGGCAATTTAATATTGAATTAGTAAAATTAATATTACTATAGCACAGTTTATAATTGAAATATCGTTATAAATCGTTATGAATGTTGTATGAAACTTCTTATTACAATGTCAGATGTACTTCAAAATTTATAAAAATGTGAGTTGAAACTGGGGCGGAATAATAGTACGCTTAAATATGCGTTATAAGGTACATAATGCATATTATAATTTAAAAATTACATGCTTGAATCCAAGTGATTCGTCATGATAGCAGACTGTAAAGTATTACTTATTGGGTCTGAATTTGTCTAAAATTTATATAGTTCCGGTTTTATATAGCACTCAATAAGATTTTGCTAGGATGTATCGAGTAGGTTTAGAATTAAGGTATTATTGGATCACCAAAAGTATGAGCGAACGGCGCATTGGGATGTGATAGCTTTTTGTGTAGTGACCCGGATGTTTCAGGTTTACTAAGCTCCGCACTTCCTACAATTGTTCTCTGTGATAATGTTAAGAAAATCTTCCGAACATTTTGATTTTTTTTTAATAAAATAGCATCACAAGTGCAATAATTTATAAGTTTCAAATTTATTCATGTTGTCTTCGGTTGGTTTTGAAAGTTTTTTTAAGGATCTTTAAGTACATATAAATTAGCCCTATAAGTAATCTATACTCTGAGGTGTGGGCAATACAATATATTATAATTTATTATTCCTAGATTATGTCTACCCCTACGCAAAAAAGGCGTGATTGTATGTATGTAATTTATTAAGATTTATTAACCTGAGAATTTTGGTCACGTCTCCGGTTAAAACAGCACTTTTTTATATGTGTGATATAGTATCTATGTTTGTCTTTGTAGTTGTGTAAGCAACATATTTTTTGAAGTGTTAAAATCGAATTCCTTTCCGATTTAACATGGATTTCGTGAATGCTCAATTTGTTTTAGTTCTTTACGGTGCCATATTTTCTACTGCATACATTTTGTTGGGAGTTCATAACGAAATAAATTACTGTATTATATAACATAGTAACTTTAAAAGTACAGCTTGCAATACGTAATAGGAACTGGTAAATATTTATGTACTTATGGAAATAATATATGATAAATTAATATTTGCATAGATAATTATACAAGTCAAGCTGAAAATACATGCTAAATGTATGCCTTAATGTCATGTTAAAAATGGAAAAACTTACAATTTAAAATATTTGAAATGCCAGCTGTACAACACAGCTTACTAAAACAATAATATGACACTTCACATTAAAGTTTTTCAAAATACATATATAAATTAAACATCACCTTATAATTTTCATTTTTAATTTAACTGTTAATATAATATTACGACTATTAAGTTTAATAAAAAATAACCTTATGTCATTTATTTTAATATTTTATTACCAATATCAACTCTATAGTTATGTTGTAAAAGTATTATTCTATTATTTAGTTTTTCATATATCTTCCAGCGTATATCGGTTTCTAGAATGTAAAAAAGGTTATTAAAGAAGTTTTAAACAATTAGATTTTGTAGCCTATATTGCTTCGTCATTCACTTGGAACATTTTTCATTTAAACAAAGTAATATATATGTCTACTAAGGTCTATATTCCTTAACGTGAGTCAAGTCGCACACCATAATATTGAAATTTTATAGAGAAAATCTGCGTAACAAGTCTTAAAACCATATTGAAACCACGTTTTGGAGTAAGGGCCTATGTAGTGTTTCTGGTAAGGGTGACATAACTCCAGCTTTTAAAGGAACTGACTTGCATCGAAATTGTTACTGTAATAATTATTTATTTAGCAATAGCTTGTAGGTCTAGTGGATGTGTCGCTGTACTGTGTTAGCTTACGATAGGACAATGTCTAGACTGATTTACGCTCCAATTATTAGATGTATAACAATAATATAAGTATAAAATAAAGCACTACATTTTATCTAAATTGTAATTGAGTGATATATTTTCAATATTTGGCCAGTTTGATAAAAAGTTTTGTACATGCAATAATCTTGCAACAAATCGATTAATCATAGATAAATGTGGTTAAGTTATAATGAAAATGTTTTATAAATTAATTCTAATAACAATATACTTTTATTTTGTCAGCACAAAAAACAATCATTCTATATTACATTAAATTTATTGTAATTCAAGTTGTACTGTAAAAAATAGTCACATGTAATAAATTATTCAAGTATAGACATGGTACAGGAAGCCAAAAGGTAGAAGAGTTGGAAAGGAAAACTTATTTCTAATATACATTAGTTTATCACTGCATATTTTAAATTGTGTCATATTCTGATTTAAAATACTAGTTGCTGATTTTAGATTGTAACATAATTTATACATACAATGATCAAGTATTGTCTGTAATTATATTATTGGTTTCCTGTATAAAGTCTATGTGGTAAATTATGTAACTATTTATTTTTACTCATGAAGCTTAATGTCATACTTTCTATTACAGTGATTTATGAAAATGCAATAATTATATTTATTTTCAAATTGTAACTGGATCAATGCACAGGCTTAGTGCACTTGTTAACATGTGCATAATATCAATAAAAATATTTCCTTTTAGACCTAGAAGGATATTAAACTTGATTTTTTTGTATTCATAAATCCAAATGTAATCAATTTAGCTTTAGATTTTGTGACTGTTCTATAATCTTTTTATATTACCTTAGTATGTACTGTTTTTCTATAAAATTTTTATCTGTGCTAGAAATCCAGAATCAAAATAAAATTCCCATAAAAAATATAAATGCTTTTTTATTTTTGTTAACTTATAAATATATACAACTATGTTAAAAACAGTATCGTAAATGCCATAACAATACAGCACACTGCTACATATGGAGATTTCCTTTCTCCAATTCTTGCACATTTCCAAAATGTTCCCATGAGCCTACAAATAACATAGTTAAATATCATCAAAGTCTACAGTTAAAAGTAAAAAGAAAATTATTAGGTTAATAATAAATGTATGATAGTTAAAATAATGTCTACAGATAGTTTAATTACCAATTTCTACACAACATGAATACTATAATCAGTAAGTACCTCAACATGGGGTTCAAAATAATAAACTGAAAAATGTACAAATATAGTTTTGATTTCTGTCCTAATATGATTTTGTTTCGAAAATTGTATATTTGTAGTATATAGGAACTGTCTATTGATAAAGAATGCTTGTGGTTACAACTCAAATATAAATGGACTGCCAAATAATGTATAATTCTACTCACCCAGTTTTATTTCGATCCATTAGTGACGGAAAGAAAGACCGCAGGTAAGCACACGTGCAGATTAAAAGGAGAATAACAGAAAGTAGACTTTGAAAGTTGAATATTGCACTCTGAAACATAATTGTTTTATGTACACATTCCTAGATATGTATTTATTGCATTAATCGTTAATTATATTCTAGAATCAAGCGTATCTATAATCCCAACAGTACCTTAATTCAATATTTTTTTAAAACATGAAATATTTTATAAATATTAGAACATTAAATTCTTACCATATTTACTTAAACAAAAACCAAGAATATAGTTAATAAAAAAGACACATTCGTTAAGTGATTTATGCTTTATCCAATTAAACTAAAACCATTACATGGGCTGAAATAACAACATTTAATGATTTCAGAAGTTTGATTTTTAAATTGTACACATGTCACAATAATACAATTACATTATACTGTCATCGTGTGACACCACATTAGTTCACAAGTACAGATAGCAAATAAATCCGGATTGTAGTTGTCAACATTTGTTGTTCTTTACATTGTATTGACAATCGTTAATAAAAATCTCATTTAGAAACATCTTTCATAGTTTGTAAATAAAAAAATTTTGCACCTTCAAAGTTTGTTTACTTTTTATCTCCTTACGTTGGCCTAGCTATAAGTTCTTCTTATATTTTAGTACTTTTTAAATCACGCTATTATTATTTTTATAAGCAAACATATTTCTTATATAAATATAATTAAATACTCAAATAAGATAAAATTTACAAAGAAAACAGACTTTTATGAGTAAAATATGCCTCTGCATATTTTACTGTGCGTCAATCTGACATCTATCAGATAGCCAGTCATGTTGCGTCAAAACAAAATACAAATGGTCATAATTTGTAAAGAATTGATAATGAATAATTATTTTATCATTTAATTTCGGTATAGATTTTACATATCTTTATTACATATTCTTATTATTCTTTTAAACTATAATGGCAGAAGAAAAGTTAGCGTTAGTTGAGAAAATTGTTAAAGACGTCCACAATGTTTTGTCTAAAACTGCCGAGTTGTAAGTGGTTTTGATTTTTGGCATATTTTCAATAAAAAAAAAGAAATTTTACTTAGCATTCCAATATCACGTTTTTCAGATACGCTTTCGATATCGTCCCTGTGGATACAAATTTTAGAAATAAATCACCTGTAATTTGTATAGAAAACTGTCTTGGTCTGGAGTCATGGTGTGTGAAGCAAGTTTATTTGCATTGTTATTCTGAACTAATGGATAAAATATGCTTAAAATCTCAGAGAAGACGCACTAAAGTGTCTGCTTTAGATTCTGAATATTTGGTGCGTTTACTCAATGTCACTTTACTAATAAATCCAGATCTCTCTACTTTATGGAATAAAAGGCGAGAAATGGTGCAAGAATTGCTATTAGATAGAAGTTCAGAATTAAAATTTACAAGATTAGTCTTATCCAGGAAACCGAAATGTAATGATTCATTTGCATATAGACGATGGATACTGGAAAAAGACTTAAGTGAGTATTCTACTCTTCTTAATCACAAGGTATATTTTACACTAATATGACATATTATACTTTAATGTTAATTAAATATGAATATTTCAGAGAGTACACAACATATAAATACTTTGGAAAATATAATAAATTCAGAGCTCAGAATATGTGACCTGACTTCAGATAAGAGCGCTAATAACTATCATAGTTGGAGCCATCGTCTGTGGCTTATTCAAAAAATGAAGAATATTTCTAAGCAATATGATATGAACTCATTATATATAAAAGAATACAATTTTTCCGAGAGGTGGATATCAAAACATGTTTCAGATTTCAGTTGCTTTCACTATCGGCAGTTTTGTGTTAAGAATATATTTGAACTAAACAATTCATCTTGGAAAATTTTAGAAAACTCTCTTGATACCAACTTCCGTAAAGTTCTTGTAAAATTGTTAGCGAATAATTTTCCAAATGATGGTACGGTTCAGGCATCTGAAGAAAAATTAGTATCATATTCAGAGGAAGAGTTAATAAATTTATTACTGTCTTACAATATTAAGAGTTGTACTTGTAATGTGGATAATGTTTCACTATGTAGAAAATTAGAAGTTCTATGCCATGAACTTGCACTTAATAATGAGCTAATAGAATTTTACACTCATCATGAGTCGTTGTGGTATCACAGACGTTTTATATTGCATGAAATAATTGATATGATGTATTGCCATTTTGGTTTAATGAGACATAATGGAGTTCTTGTGAAGAAGAGTTGTAAACATTGTAGATTAAATGATTCAAGACAAAAACAGGCAAAGATAACTCGTTATGATAGTGATTGTATCTATAATAGCATTATGTTTCAAGTTATTTTAACACATGAAAAAAAGTTTATTGAGAGGCGGCAGCATGATGATAATTATGCAGGAAGACATGAAAAGTATTTGAAATTCATAGAAGGTTTAAATAGTTTAATGTAGTTATAATAGTTTGACTAGATTATTATGGAATTCCAATAAAATGTTATTTAAGGATTCAAAACTTTCCATTTTTTAAGAATAGTAAACAATATGAAATAACTTCTTATAAAATGGTTTCATATTTATAATTGTTTAGCTTTATTTGCTTCAGTTTAATGCTAGTTTGTGCTTTTTAATTCATTCTGAATTTTAAGTAGGTAGCATGTATAATATCAGTTTCTCATGTAAAAAATGTTTTTTTATAATTTATTAAATATGTTTAAATTGAAAATATATAAACTCTTAAACTTTTAATGTTTGACTTAAAAATGAGTAGGCATCCTCCTGTTTCGACAAATATTGTATTGTTTTTGTAAGACGAAAAATTAAGTATCTTTAAACCCATTAGTCATATACTCAATATATGTTTGTATAGAATTGAATATAGAAATAATGAAATAAAGATGCATTAGTATTTAAGGAATTTTTGATATTATAAGAATTTCCTATATAGCAAAAGTATTTAATGGTTAATACACATTTTATTACATTCATAGTTTTATATACATATAGAATGCAAGTCTAAATTGTAACCTGATTTGGTTATAAGTTGTGTGTTTTTTTATAAACATTGTAATCAGACCTAGACATAAGTATCTGAGATATGATGGCTTTTATATGATGGTTTTTGTATAAATATGTTTTTAATGTTATAACGAAGATATTGTATTATTTTAGCGGTGTATGTGTGAATAATAACTATTTATTATTAGTGAGTACATATGTGGTTCTTTTTTAACATCCTTGAGCCATTCTATAATTTAAGTAGTGTCGTAATAGGAAAATTTCCTAAAGAAATTTTTCCCATTGAGGAAGGTTAAGCATTCCTATTGTGTACACTTGTTTTGAGACCGGGGCTCTAGTCTTGGTTTTTTCTAGCACTAACAACAATTTATTAATTAAACTGTGACGTAATTTTGATAGTGGTGTTGAATTATCTAAAGCCATCGAAAGTGACGTCATATGATAGGATTATCAGGTGCCAAGTGTGTTATAACTTGTAATGTATTTCATTGTGGCGGCAAATCTACCTTAAATGATTGAGCATATAAAGGCTTTTAACGTTTTGTAATTAAAATAGTTATTAGTACTTTTTATATTATTATGTGAAAAGACAACAATTCCATTATATGAAGTGATATGATAATTTTCTTTCATTGAAATCGATACCCTAAATAATTCTGAATTTATATTTAAATTATTAATTCGTATATAAACTTTAAAATTTAATAACTTTCTTTTAAACAGTGGAAATAATTAAAAATATATTTATAAATCTAACCGAATCGTTTAACATATGCAGGAAGTTCTATCAGGATTCAGGACGTACGATTTAAAATTGCATACGCATTACATAGTCTTCAGTCTACTGGCCTTTATATGGGTCAGGAGGTTCGTATACTCGGTAACACCTTGTACTCTGCTTCATCTAAATAGATCGAAGTGACCGATCTGAATTTGCAAAACGAACTTTAATGTGTTCGAGCATGGTCGAAACTACAGTGAAAGAAAAGTCATATATCACAGTAAGAAATGTGTCGCTTATGACGTCACTACTGTGTTCCCCGTTTGTCGGTCCTCGATCGATATCGTATTCGGCTTCGAGTATTTCCGTGGAAAATCGGAAGGAGGCAAGTGACGCTCAGCGCTGACACCACGTGCGAATTACATAACTGAAATTGCTACAACAATTCATTGACGAAGATTATTTGTGTAACTTCGAATATTACATAAGTTTAATAAAAGTTTCTTATCACTGTTTCTTGAGATGCTCTCTTAAGTTGGTACGTAAAGCTTGTGTATGAAATGATAACTTAAAAAACCTTAGTCAATGATGACTTGATTAATTGACGCCTACAACTTTAAAAACCTACAATTTCTGTTAGCCCGCCTTTTTATAACGGATATCAATAAATAAACGAGACAATCGGGTGATTATAACAGTCACACGACGTCATTCACTAGTCAATAGTGTGTTTTTATTTCGAACATTCGAAAATTCACAGATTCAAATTGAAATTGATTTCGGTGCATTTTAACACGAAGTATGGTTCGTAATCCGGACGCCATACATATGTTAGACTAGGCGAGAACCAAAAGCACGTCCCTTTGGTTAATTGATGCAAGGTTACTAGCAGACTAAGCTTGGTAGACAATAACAGTTTGTTTCTGTGATAATATCAAAAAACAGGGATATACATTGTTTTAAATTTCTTGGTGAATCCGACTTCTTTCATTGCAAATGGTACTCATGTATTTCTTGCACTTAAACCGTCTACTGGACTTCTTAACGACTCCATAAATAATAGATAGTCCTTAAAATATACCGCTAGAGTTCAGTCCTCACTTGACCTTAAGACTACAAAGAACTTTAAAACGAAATAAATATATTGTAAAAGTAAGTGTGGTGCTAAAATTATCTATACTAATATTATAAAGATGAAGTTTGTTTGTTTGTTTGAACGCGTGAACTCTGGAACCTGGCTGGTCCGATTTGAAAAATTCTTTCAGTGTTGAATAGTACATTAATCGCGGATGGGTATATTATATTACTAAAAAAACGATATCCATACAAGCCGCTAGCATAACCTAGTATCAAATAAAAGTCTTTTCATCGTCGCATCTACATTTCCACCAACTTTTTATAAACATTTATACTGTGGATCATAAAAAATAGTAAGGCATAAATCTGGAGGCGTGTGCATTGTTATTTTTTAAATGAATCCTTAAATTGTTTAAAACTTCAGACTGGAAAAATAATCCGACACAAAACTCAAAAGTCTGATGTGTTTAGAAGCAAATAGTCTAGCCAGAGTAGCCAGAGTCACGTTCGATTGTATTTGTTTGTGGACAAATTGTCACAACCGATATGGACGGCGTTTGAAATCTTAATCCTAAACTTGGTTGTTCAAAGTCAAACATAAGTGTGCATTTGGCGCGGGGTTGACAAATTATTTACGTCTCAATGACCTATTACAATTTGGTCGTCTATTTTACAGTAGTGTTAGTTTTTGAGTAGGACTCTACTGTTATAAATGTCTTAAAAAATTTTCTTTGTGTTAAGCAGTACTCATCGACATTTTGAACAAAGATATTCTTTATTATACTTTTGGTGATAACAGGCAATTTATATAACAAATTAATATGTTGCTTAATATTCATATAAACAATGTATATTTGTATCTAAGCGAAACATTATGGAACGAGCTTTTTTGCAATAATATATGCTATTACGTTTACTCTAGAAAGTATTTAAATATTCCATTGCTTCCTAGTGGGTGTAGTTGCGGCAAAACCAAGCATATTATAGGAATGAGAATAGGGCGAGTGAGTGCAAAGGCATCGCGACAGGAAACTGCAAATAGCCTGCCTACGTGCCTCTCCCATCGCCTACGTGCAATGAATTTGCCAATTATAACTCAGTAGGCATTTTCGACACGAGTTTTATTCGTTCTGATTAAATTTGTGCTTTTATCGGCTAATATTTGACATAAATTCCAATTACCCTAATAACACGACTTCAACGATCTACACATATTAGCAGTATGTAAATATTACGTTATGAATTGCAATGGATCTAAGTTTATTTCAAGTTTTATGAAAGAACTCAAGTGATACGTAAGTTCTGTTGGGCTGCATCAACTTTTTGAATATGTCAGAATAAAATAGGGAATTAAATATTCAACATTTACGACTAGTAACCGATAAATATAATTAGTAGACGTACTTATTTTTTATTGTTTTAAAATTAATCGTGATGAAGGTCATTTAGTCACATAAATTGTTTTATATTAATGTATTGGTTAGTTATTTCTCGTTAACAGCTATAAAAATCTATATATATATATATGCCTCATCGATCGTAGCAAGTAAAGCTCAGTTACCTATAAACCAGTTAGTATCTGCATCACTTCTAGGACTAGGCCAGTGCAATAATTGCATCTAGTTTAACCGGGTTCGATCGATGTGAGGGTATTTACCTCGCCGGGCGAAAATAATCCGGGTGCCGGTGATGTCAGAAGACGTCCTAACCGCGCAAGCGCGCTCAACGTGAACGTAAAAATGTGTGGATGCGCTTTCGAAGCCTTATTACGAGTCGAGCTGACACAACGAGCTTTCGTTCAGCAAGTGGCGCGCTTCGTGCGACCGGTGGTGATTTCGGAGGATGTTTGTATGTGCGCGTCTGTGATGCGATGAGTGAGAATGTCGTTATCGAGGCTGCCGGCCGGCGGAGGCACGTCCTGCGGTTTGTAGGTTGATGGCTCGGTGGGGAGAAGCCGGGCGTCAGTCGGTCGCCGGGCCGCGAAGAGCCGGGCGCGCGTGTGCGAGATATGGCGCCCCGCGGCGGCCGGTGAGGCGCCGGCCCCGCCGACCGCCTCGGGTCGACGGGCCAGCCAGGCCAGACGGCCACTCGTCCCACCATGTCCTTGCTCAGCGTCACAGGTAGTGTAACTTTCGCGCCACTTTACACTGTCTTTGTGTTACATTTCTTCGTTGTCGTTATGGACGCGCCTACACAATGGGGCCTCATTTGTTTGGACTATAACTATTCAACTTCATTGAATTGAATTTTCACTATATATAATAGTTATGTGAAGTCCGTAGCTATTTAACGTAGCGCTACGCTTAGAGTCGTAGAGCTTTCAGTCGAATTGCTTTTCTTTAAAAATGATTGCTTTTTGTTTCTGCTGTAAAATCAAACTACACAAATAAATGAATTGAGAAAGTAACCTACTCACATTTGAATGATTGTTAAAAGCACAGGAAATATGTTAATTTGAGACTGATTCGTGAAAATAATATTCTCACGCTCTAGTAAAGTCAAAAGAACTGGGTCAGCAAAAGTACTTATAGTCATTTTATATTTATTTTACAATTCCAGAATTTTATAGCTTTTTATTAACATACTCATTACATATACGTCTATATATAAGAAATATCTACCTTTGAAATGATTAACTATTTTTTGCCTATCACCTATTTAGCTTTTGTAACTCTTTATTACAATTTTAATATAAATACGGGTTAAAATCAAATTCTTATTATACTTTAAAGTTGTGTTAGTCATTTCTTGCGCTAAATGATATTCAAATAAAATACGGCTCTTTAAGTCGCAATTATATGTGATTTTCTGTTAAAAGCTACTTGGTACCTTTTAACGGAGTATTTAAAAATTAATTTGTGCCCATCTTAATGTCATCTTCATTCATTATTTATCATATTTCTTTCTATTTACACTGTATATTTTTATATATTTCATAGATTAATATTTTTTTAGTTTCCATAATTCGTCGTATATACAAAATATTTCGATATATTATAACATTTGAGAATATCAGGTTGAACGACCTGCGTTCAAATAGAATATTTCAATTTATCCCTTTAAAACGAGCTCGATATTCGCCTAAATGTGTAGCCATCGTATTTAAGGCTCTACTGTTCAGTCGGTATGAATAATATCGTTTGACATTATGTAATCGTTATTTAGTGCATTTACGAATAAAGCTTTAGTTTCGAATTGTGGTTGAAGCTATTTGTGATCAATTGAAAGCGTTAATTTGTGCTGATAATAAAAGCTCGTTACCTGTGAACACTGAAGCTATTAAATCACATCCATTGTTCTATAAATTTGTATATGTGACTATCATATTGCTAATAATGTTGTCTTAATGAATATTACGTATGAAGTCCTACGCTTATCTATTGTAGTTACGATATATATTCCAGTTAACATAATTTAAGATTTGACAACTAAGTGTATACACTTACAATACTTACTTACTTACTGCTATAGCAGATGATCGTCAATACCGGGATCAGTAGAAGTAGATAGTATAAAAAATCATACTTATAATATTAATGAGAATCTATAATAAATACTTAAAAGTCATTAGATGGCAGATTGAAAGAGTAAAAATACTGTCTTATCGTAAATATTCATGTATAGCACTTTGTTTCATAATATTATTGATCTACGAAATAAAAATTGCCATGTTTATCTCGTTATCTACTCGCAGATACTACACAAACTTATTGATTAACATTTAAAACACATAATATGAAATAAAGCTTGATTGCCGTTTTTATCGACATTTTTTTGTTCGGAAAGGTCTATAAATGCGCTAATAGCTACATATTTTATTAAAGTCACGTTATGCTGTTATAAAAACCTACGTTTCCTTGAAATGTTGCATTAATCGAGTAAAGCAATGCTTGGAGTTATTATAGGAAACATTCAACACTCTAAACGAGTGTAAAAGTTAATTTCTATTAACAAAATGGAAATTTGCACAACTCAGTCATAGTCGTTAACTTTTTTCTATTTACCTAATTTATAAAAAGTTTAAAAACTATTGGATTGGTAATCAATTATAGAAAAAAAATCAATGTATCGGGGGTACAGAGTAAATGAATTTTTTTTTTTCTTAAATTTCAATATACAAAAATTCGTAGTGTTAGTTTATAATTAAAAATAGAATCTTTAATCTATGATAGATAATAATTTCAGCATGTTAACTACATTTTTATACTCTTTTTCACAATCTGTATTGTGTGTTATATAAATTATAAAGTTATAATTGTAACAATTGTATAATTGACGTTGCGTTAGCGAGAATCTTTCCCGCGTTAGTCCACCAATAAGCATGTTAGTTCGAAGTTTCGTGATTCATTTTTAGCCGTTAACCTAAAAATATCTGAGATTTTAAGCTTTCATTGTTAATTTACAATGGAGGAGGTCACGTTCGTGATATGTAACTTTTTAGTAAACGAAATTTTTATAACCTTAAGAATTTTGTATTTTCAATATCATGATTTATCTATATATATGGACTACGAAATTACTATAAAAAAGTCAGTTGATGTCATATTTCTGTTTTGCAAAGACTTGAATTGAAATGTATTTTTAGACCAGAAAACAGTAACTAGACAAGTTACTAGGATTTTTAATTTTAGAAATACGGGTAATTTATTATATGAGACAGCTATTGGGAGCAATAATCCCGAAGGTCCTGGCACGGAACAACTTTATCGGACTACTGGGATTGGATATTTAATAAAACTCATTTGAAGGATAAATGCTTTTTAACACACAAAATCAAAATAGTTTTTCTATTTACAAAAACTTTACAAATCGAATAACAGGTAAATTATTAAATCTTTGACGAAAAATTTAATGAAATCACTGAATGACAATTGTTATGACTTTATCTTTGGATTTAATAAATCAAGTTTTTATTTCTTTTTCGCTGAAATTTACCACGCAGAATCGCTAGATTTCCCTAAAGACAGGAGCTTTCGTACTGCTTTGTACGACTGCGACGCGTCTGTAAAATGTTAAACATTAAATCCTCTTTTAACGATTTATTGTTTAAGAAATACAATTATTTTAAAATTTTAAAACCTCGTACTATAAGAAACAAGAATATACACAACTTAATGTTTGTTTCTGTCTTATTGACAGATAACTTTCAAGATTGGAGTTTATTTGATTAAAATTCGATATTATTAAAAAGATAGTGGAAGCAAAGAATGGTAGATTTTTTTTTTTTGTAGAAGTCCTCGAAATATATCTCACTCGGAAGTGAAACCTAAATTATAAACTTTATTCCATTCGTAACAATTTTCACTTGAGGTGAAATAACATAATTCCTGAAATGAAATTACAAATATATTCTATAGTAATACGTTCTTTATTCGGTAGTCTGAATTACTAATTCTCACTATAGCTAACCGTTGTCTACACTACAGCATCAAGAAAGAAATCTTTCATTCTGATTCTATGTAAAACTAGTGCCCTCATATAAATGCTAATATATGAAAAAGGGACAATCGAGTTAGACGCAGACCTTGCGGTCGACTATGTTGAATCCATACTTCCATATAAATATTTTAAATCTGGAAGAAAATGTCGCAATTTTTACAACTAAATCATTGCACCTAATATAAGTAATTATGGGAAAGGAATTTACTTCCTAGACTAAAAATTGAAAGGGTTAAAATGTTGTACGTGAAACTTATAATTTCTCATGCTCAGCAAATAAATATTACTTAATATTTATAACTAATATGAAGAGTGTTTGTTTGAACGAGCTAATCTCATGAACCGTTGGTACGATTTCAATAATTCTATCAGTATTGGATAGTACATTTATGAAGAAAGGCTATAGGCTAAATTACATTTTTTTTAAAAATTAGGGTTCCTACTAAAAGTCCAATAATTTAACCCAATGTGTAAAAATCAAATTAAGCTTCTAATCGTGATATACTATAAAATACTGTTTTATGTAAAGACTAAAATAATACCTATTATTATTTCTTTGATTTACCATAAAGTTTGTAGTCTTGCCCTTTAGCCTTTGTATGTATACTTTAATTATGAAAACATCTCGGATGTTTTAAGTTAAAATAAATGAGACAGTATTTATTGGCTACGTAACTTTAACCTTTGCTTGTAAACAGAGACAAATGTCAGTGTTTGAAGCCTACGCTTCTAGTTTCAGGCGTGTAGGCGTCATTTGTCATAAGTACTTTGTAGAGCTGCATATTGGACAGTCTAATTGAATTTTGTATTTGATGAAATAATATAGATATTCTACCAACAATTACTAACGTTTAAGTAGTTTCTAGTAATTATTTGCTAAGAATAATATAAGAAAATCTTGAAAGTAGTGTCGTAGCTGTCGTGTGGGATTACTTAACTATAATATTATAAAGATTTTGTTTGTTTGAACGCGCTAATCTCAGGAGCGCTGGTCCAATTTGAAAAATTCTTTCAGTGTTAGTTAATACATCTTTCGAGGAAGTCTACAGGCTATATTATACTAAAAAAGAACAAAAAAATTAGGGATCCTTACTAAAAGTCAAATAATGTAACCCAATGCGTAAAAACCGAAATGAACCCGATCGAGGCCGCAAGCACAAGCTAGTAGTGTGAATACATATGACCTATGATCATAAAATAGATAATAATTTGATTTCATTTGAAAATCTATTTCAATTTACACTACGCCCGAACAAAGTGTTCGAATGAATACGCAAATATTCACAGGCTGGACTCAGCATTTTGTGTTCGAACCATTTCTTTGTTATTATTCTTTTGGTTCGTACGTTTCATTTCAAAGCCAAATAGGTCAGTGGTTCCGGGTGCTCACTTCGACTGGAATTATTGTTCTATATATAAATAGGGACATAGTTTGTTGTGAAATTAATAGGACACTAAAACGTGATAGTATAAAATATAAATCTTAAGTGTCTGCGTAGCGTCGTTTCGAAGTAATGCTGGGGTATTTAGCAACGTTATTTTCTAAAACTACGTTAAACAGTACTTCTGTTTTATAGTGGAGGGCCTTATCCGACTGATGATTTTTTGAACCTCGTAATAAATAGTTTCCTTGAAAGATAATTTTAATAAATTCGCCAAACATAAGAGAATAATAATTCGTTTTAATTAAACTACAGACCGTAAAGTACTCGAAATTTGTCATTCATTTGGTCAATTTTCCATAATAATATTGGCCATTTCATTTTTATGTATGAAAATATATCGAAAAACACAGTGTAGGAGCCGAAGTTTTCGCTCCCCGCAATAATATACTGTTATATATACTAAAAAATGAAAACTTATTGAATTAAATGTGTAAAAATCTAGACAGATTCTTAATATCAACGGTCACGTAAAATATTTTTAATATAACTAAAACTGAAGGGTTAAAAAGATCTTTGAGAATGATAGAGAAACCTTAAGTATTTAAGAAAAAATACTCCGCGTTTTCTGAATAATATAAATATTAACTTATATGATTTGGTGTTACAATGCAAACATCTAATATATAAAATTCTCGTGTCACGGGGTGCGTAATCGAACTCCTCCGAAACGGCTCGACCGAACCTTATGAAAATTTATATAATTATTCAGTAGGCCCGAGAATCAGACAACATCTGTTTTTCATCTCCCTAAGTGATAAGGGTTGTTCACGCTTAAATTTTTTTTTTAATTTTTGAACGAAATTTTTTTTTCATGTTTTTAAGATACAGCATATAAAAATATATACAACCCCCCATTTTCACCCCTCTACAGCCAACCCCTATTATTATGTGGCAAAACGACGTTTGCGGGGTCAGCTAGTTTTTCTATAAGTTTGCTAGGTACTTAGTATTCGTGTGAAGTGTTACAAATACATATTGTTGGCAATAAAATTAAACGCCTTAGTACAAGATAGTTCCATGCGTGTAAGAAGTACATGTTTGATGGTGGTAAGCTATATTGATAACCCGTCATAACGCACCACTTTAACTGCTAATAGACAAGACGTGACCCGGCAAGGCAAGACGAACGAGAGCGAGTCGACATTACTAAGAGTATTATATATGCCGACACCTGCCTTGAGGTATTTTTAGCGAAGAGTGCTAGACTCGAAACAACATTCATTAAAAATATAAATATGAATACATTAACATAATTTTAGTTGACGTGCTTTAGGTGGTTTTATTTATTACTTTTAAGGTTCTATTTCAGTAAAACCTACAAGTAAGCCCTTTAGTATCATTATAAGTGAAATGTCTATAAGCAAACGAATATAATGGGTACTTCCATTGCAAGGAAACAATGATAAGAACACTGTGCGTTTGTGACTCCAAATTTCAGATATGACGTCACACCAAATTTTCAATGCGATTTGTACTGCTTTTAAAAAGTTCGTTTATGGAACAAAAGCCTCATGTGCCAAGATCCCCTCATTACATTGGAGCATGCTACAAATTTACATTCATACTATTTAAAGAACGTGAAAGAAATAAGGAATTCCCGCGGTTCGTATTCGACCGAAATAACTCTTTATGGTGGCTTTCATTTTAACGGGGAGAAAATGTAAGTGGTGAGGTGACTAGGGGATTTTTTCGTGACAGTGTTTAATTATCAACTTTTATCAAAATGCTCGGGTCAGGTTGAAAACTCATTTTAAAACGGCTAAATACTTTTTGTACAGTCGGCGTGTTACGATTTTTTTGTAAACTCTATAATGTTTCAAAACTTTGTCCTTTTAGAGAAGAGCTTCAGTTGATTCTTATTATAATTAATTAGTTCATCATACCACATTATATATAATTAAACTGTGTACAGATACAGAGTGGAATTGAAAATAATGATTTTTTTAAATCATATCGCAGCTAACGATCTGTTTTCTGATAGAAATCAATTTTTAACCTACTTTCTATTATCGGATCAACTTGAAATGCACTTATATTGCTATCATGGACGATACGGATAGTGTTTAAAGCATTATCGTGTATTTTTAATGTCATAGGTCATACTTGAGTGCTTTCTTTCTTTTTTAACAATAAAATTACGTTTTTTGTCGTTACTAAATTCCGTCTATAATGTATAATCATTATTAGACAATGACCTTCCCCAGCTTTTCACTTGCCTAGTTTCCAAACTATAATTTAAAAAATTGTAATAACTTAGCTCAGTAGCTATTGAAATATCTGCTAGCATTGAATTGCAGAAAATTTTAATGATGACATTAAGGGGAATCTTTTAAATTATTGAGACGGATTTTAGTACTTTGTTTAATTGTATTACTGACTAGTTTTTTGCGTTATCGCTCGCGGTCATGTCGAATTTGTCATGCATATATACTTATCTATAAGTAATTATTGGACTTTTAGTAGAATCCGTAATGTTTTTGAAAAGATAATTATATCCTATAGCCTTCGTCGATAAATGTATTCAACACTGAAATAATTTTTCAAATCGGACCAGCGGTTTCTGATATTAGCGCGTTCAAAGACACAAACAAACAAACTATTTAGCTTTATAATATTAGTATAGATTGTAGATCAGAAAGATATCTGTGAACATATTGCGGAGGTCGTTGAAAGTACACAAAAATACTTTCAGGAAAATGTGATAATGGCAAGATGTTAGCGTCCTAATAACCACATGAGGCAAGCAAATTAGTAGGGTTCTAACAGAATACCAGTGTCTCTGTGGATATGTATGTCCTTAGTAATAACGCTGATATAGGACCCTTTCAAAAGGACACCAGATACATCAGCGAAAATTTACATCTCGTATTTTGTTAAATAATCTGAATCTTGTGTATTATATCGCGTTTTGTTGTTATTTCTAAACGTATAGTGGCACGGGCTTCCGAGACCTAAATTCTACTATTTTTACCCGACTTAATAAAGATTTAACGAAGACAAACCTGTCGCATTGTGAACCCCAGTCTCCGTACAAACCTACTATATTATTGACGGCGCATACTTGTCAATAGGTGTTTATTTTCGTTCTGCAGATACACTTCCTTCGTACTTTTCCTATTTATTTAAGCGATCTATTCATTATTTATCAAATTATTGAAGAAAAAAAGTGTTTAGTTTTGTCTGTATACCTAGTGGTGATCAGGATAGGATGTAAAATGCACTTCAATTGGTACAGCCACGTAGGTGGCTTAGGACTTTAAAATTGCATGAGGCGAGAGAGCCTATTGCTACCTCTACCACAGAATAAAGAATATCACTACTCCCACGGCACGTACTTCCGCCTCGTGATTGCACTGTCGCGTCTGATTCAAATGTTATCGTGGATTTTATAATAAAACAACTTTGAGAAGATTTAGTTTTGTAAAGATTTTATTTGTAAGTGCTCCCTATATTTAACAATCGAAGTGCTACGCGGTTTACCCTACGTTGTCTTTATGTACGAGTATACTACAATATTAAATTTTAACGAGCTCAAGTTATTCCTTATAATATAAGCTATCTGCGCGAGAAAATATTAACAAAATTATATTGACTATGGAACAAACAGCGTATTATTTTACAAATTTAATGAGTGTTTCTCATATAAGTATCATACAGGGTGTTTGGGGACTACTCCCGAAAACGAAGACAGATGATAGTACTTATGACACCTTTGATGAAGGGACGGAATAAAATTCGACCCTGACTAAGAAAAAAATCATGTTTTCAAAACGTTTTATTAGTGTTATTTCGCTCCATTGTGTTAGTCAAGCTGTTTTTGTTTATTTAGCTGTACTTGCGAGATGGAGCATAAATAATGCTAATAAAAAGTGTTAAAAATATGTCTTTTTTTAGTCAGGATCGTCTTTTTTCCGGCCCTTCATCAAAGGTGTCATAATTCTACCACCCATCTTCCTTTTCGGGAGCAGTCCCCAAACATTCTGTATACAAGAATTTCATATGCATATAGAAAAATGCTGTTCATTTCAGATTATTAGCGTAAATGTTATTGAATTGTGTAGATTTTTACTTATTATTAACCTTTAGTATTATAAGAAGTCTATTTGGCATATATCGTTGCAACATTTTGGGTAACTTGCTGTTCAATTTTGTCGTAGTTAACAACGTTCCTGTTTATAATCCTATTACAATATAGTTAATTTAAATACAAAATTGTATTTTATAATAGAGGATCACTCCATAAATTTGCTGTCTTTGTAATATGCTAATGGATATGGCGACTGTTAGTGAAGCGCGTTTGAAGCACGTGTTTCAAATAACCTTGTTGTTCGAAGCACTCAGCCTTTTGAGCGGCAACGCTAATGGTACAGCGATTTTGTATAATTTCACTGTTCTTTGTTAAAATTCTAATTGAAAAGTCAGGTGTATATGGGCCACATTGAAAGATGTACTTCAACTTTAATAGTTAGATTTCAGAAATTCTTTTCATAACAAAAATTTAATTATTCAGTACCGAAATAATTTATGGTTTATTGTTTCGTCATTGTTCAATCCACTCCTGATGTAAATCGTTCTTAATAAATTAATATTTTATTAAAGTTGTGATTAAGAAAACACGTTTGGCAAGTTTGAATTCTTCGACTGGAGTAACCAAATAAATTAAGATTTTTATAAACCGTATTTATTTTATTAGGGTCATTGTTTCTTTATAGTTATATAAAACGAATTCATAATGACAGATTCAATATAACAAACGTCATCTTGACATTGGTGAATTATGTGAAGATTTTAGTATATTATTTCCGTTGACTTTCACCTTTTCAAAGTTTGCCTTCATGTTCTAAAATAAATGAACATATAATTATAATACGAATTTTTATAGCGGAAAAAGTTATTTCTAATGAATTACAATCGAAGTTCGACTATCACTCATAATTTAATTTACTTAATATACCAACTGAAGAACCATCATTATAAATATTTCAGGAAAAATAACCAAATATAAGAAAATAACTCATAAATTATTTTATAATGAGGCCACGCTTCATCTTGTTCGATACGCTCCAATTATTTATTATATTACTAGCTACAACCAATTCTCAATATCTAATAATTGGTTTATAGGAAATATTTATTTTTGTATACGATGTCTTCTAATTCACTTGATTATTAATGGTGGCTCAGTTCTATCGAGTATCATCGGAAAACTACAGCGTTTCCTTACCAAAGGTAGTTCGATCTAGAAAGGTGGATACTTCCAATACCTGTTATTATTTTCCTAGTTTTTCCTTGTTGAATAAATTAATAGATAATTGAGTTTGCATTTAAATATTCTTCAAGAAAAACGAATAAAGTAGTAAACTTTTAAACAACACTGGAAGTAGACTGTCTTTATAAATAATAATCTGTATCTATTGGTCGTGGAAGTGTTCATGGGCGACAGTAGTTGCTTGCCACTAGGTGACCTGTAAACTCATTTGATATTAAAAAAATAAATTTTCGTTACCTAAACTTTTAAAATACAAAGTTTCGGAAGAAGTTACATAATTGTATTTTGTTGGGAAGATTTGTAAATGCAGAAACGCGTTGTGTAACCGGACGTTTTAAATTTTATAACTAGTGTTGTTATTAAGAGTATAAGCATTTTATGTAATGTTTACGTTCTTGTTTTCGCAAATCATAAAGCGAAGTTGTCATTTGCAAATGGATCTAACGACTGCAGGGAGGGTGCTTGAATCGTGCTAGTTTGAAACGACCTTGTTGCTCGTGAAGTCGTGAGCATTCAGACTGTTTGGTTCTATATGGAAATTCACTGATTTGAAAATAGTAAATATAAGATATACTATTTATATGGCAAGCATTAAAATATCGAACTTAAAGCCATTTATATATATTAAAAATTAATAGCGGGTCGTATGCCTGCTCTAATACGTCGCTTAGTTGGAATTTTAGTTTAAGGCTTTTTTATATCTATAAGGATTTGATTGTTTGGTAAAACTCAAGTGTAGACAGTGACTTAAGTCTCGTTTTGGAATTTAGGCCTATTGGCCTTTAATTTAAAACATCTTCGAATATTGGTTATAATTTGTTCATTATAATTATAAATAAATATGGCGGCTAACATACGCACAATAATTGAAAATATATAAAATATTTACTACAATCAAAGGTTCCTCGTCTGTTTGAGGAAAATATAAACTGTAAAATGAAGAGTACATACCTGAAGTTTTCATTTCACATTCAACTATAATAGTTCATCATAATATTAAAGTAAATAAAACATTAAATTTTAATTAATTTATTTATAAATAGATTGCTTTTTTTGGTCGGTGTTAAGTATAAATTATATTGTGTCGAATTTAGATTGAAATTTTTAAACATGCTTTCTAAGAGTAATGCGACTGTAATACATCAAATGTTTGTTGCTATAGTCAGAAAATATCTGTTCAACTTTCTTGTTGCCTCTAGTATTTAGAACTAAAGGATCATTATAATACCGAAAAATTAACACAATTTTTTTTTTGTCAGCAGAAAATGCACAGATTTCATTTATGTAGAAAGATAATAGCAACAAAACAGCAATATAGAACTTGTATGTAATAAAATTAAAGTTGTACGCAAGTACGAGACTCGAGTTAATTCAGAAGCCCCAGTAGTCAACAGCCATGGCTGCATAGAACATCGCTGTGCTAATGTTTATTGAAAAAACTGTTAAATGGAATTTTCTTGACTTTTTTAAAAAAACTAACGTTAACATATTTCATTATATTTACTTGTAAGAACCTATACTAATTGTATATAGTGAACAATAAAATATGTTAGTTGTAAATATCATATTACAGTGAAAAAGTATGTGATCTATGTGTGAAGGTTTTTCCTGAAGACTCAAGAGAATATAATTTAATTTCTTGTACAGTATTGGATTTGCTAAGGTAACGGTTTTATTATTGTATTTATATTCATAAGAAATATAATATATAATATAAAACGGTATCTTTATACACTTGTTTTTTCTGGAGACATAAACAGTAAGATCCAAATATGGGCACATAAATAATTTTTACATCGGCAAAATAAGTAAATTATATTAAATGGCCTAAAGCGAACATCTTGATAAGACTACATAAAGCTGTGATTATAATTTGATCGTGTAATTTCAAACAATTTCTTGATCGTATTTCTTAGTAGAATAAAATTATTGTTTAGCAATTTCTTGTAAGATAAAATGGATAAAACAGGTCTTAATAAACATTGAAAAATGTTCCACTAATGAGTCTCTGAAATTAAATGCCAAAATATCAAAGTTTTTTACAATATATTTTTTTGGAGTACATGACTAAAATATAATTAATCTCTGTAGTACAGTTGAGATTCTTGTCCCGTTTATTTGCAAAATTATAACGTCATTAAAAAAATAACTAAACGATTACAAAGGATTTCGTAAGAATCTTGACATCACTTATGATTTAACATTATTTCATAAGTGAAATTTTTGATAAGTCAAACTTTCTACATAATGAATAGTATCTATATATCTTCTGCAACTTCTTACGTATAGGCGGCTGACCTTTCAAGTTTTTTAAGAAAATTATTAAATAACTTCTCAACTTCGAAGTTTTCTTTGATTTGTTTGAAGTTTGATTTTTGTAATCTTAATACTTTCCCGTGAAGTATTGGATAATCTTACTGAAACTGGTTTACAGATAAGGTTCCTAAAACTTTTCTATTTTAAACTGTCCCTTTAGATTATGTATTGCTCTTGTTCTGAGTCTATGATATAACTTTAAAAAAACCTAATTACACTAGCCGAATTCACTCGCTAAACCTCTCAAATACAAATGTGTATAAGCAAAGCTAACGAATAGAAGTTTATGGGTTTTGAAGTTTCAAGTTACGCTTGCTTTGATACGCATTATAATATTAACTGTTGACTAATGAAAGTACTGTCAAATAAAAAAATAAACAGCATTGTAATGTTCTAAAAACCGTATTTATTTTGATATTCATTAAGAAAATAGCGGAACTTTTAAATATACAAAGATATAATTGAATTTCATTTATATGTATAGATACAAATTGTGAAGACAAATAAATGAGAACAGCTTTGTTTCGTGAAAGTGTGACAGTGAGGGTACAACACGTAACTTGAACTTGTACCGAAATAGCATTATCGCTGAGGGCAAAGTTACGACACCCTTACGCAATATAACAAATCCGCATGTTTTGACGTGATCCAAAAACAATGCAATAACTGAACAACCTATACGTTGGATGTAACGATGGGTAGAACGATGGTTTGGGTAGGGGGCTGAAGGGGGGGAGACGTCACGGCCGAAATACCGAGTACCGAGCAAGGTGAAGGCCGGGTTCGTGCGTATGTTGCGTCACTGCAGGCTGCTTTTATTTTTATTTTACCTTAAGTCTCTAAAGGCTCGACGGGGTACTTAGGCTTTTATAACTATATCTTTATATTTTTATACGTGACACGATGTTCGTTTGCGTTAATATTCGAAATCATTGAACCGATTTTGATCGCATTACTACGGGCAGGCATCAAAAAGTAGTGAGAACGACATACTTTTAATATGCTTTTTGCAGGACCAGGACAAAACTTTTTTTTGAATGGGCTTGAAGCCTTGGAAAAGCCTTGGAATCGGTGTGTAAAGAGACTCGGAGTCTATGGAGAAAAAAAAAAATTATTAAGTTATTAATGTTCTATCCCATTCTCACTATTTCTTGATCCCTCCTCGTATACGAATATTTTGCTGGCAGATAGTGTATTGTTTTATCACTTAGTTATATTACTGGGTTGCTTGGTTAGTCGGAAATTTAGAAATTCATTGAATAATGTTTAAACAACTTACAATACATGATATTTCTATCTATGGTATGAAGCTTGTTTAAATCTAGAAAATATGCATGGATAGTTCAGGTCTATGACGCTAAAAATAGTAATTTTCAATGAAATCTAAACTTGACTGTATTATTTAATTTTTATGACACAAATTTATATAAGAGATGTTGAAATAAAAAAAGATTTGATTTTGATTCTAATAAGAATTATAGAGAACATAAATAATATTCTAAATATAAATGAAGTAAAATTAAAGTTCATTAGTCACATAATTTATTTATTAATCCTAATTAGTTTCTTCCTTTATAACCGTTGATAAGGGCGGCCATTAATATTTCATAATAATTAATTAAACATTCCGACTTTAAATGAAAGTTGTAGAAATAGCAAACAAAGGCCTAAAACTACGAGTACAATAATTTATTATTTAGACGCGACATTATGTCAAAACTCATAAATAATGTTTGCCTTTGTTTCAATGGGAGTTTTTTGATATGAGATACATTATTTGTTTAGGGAATACTGCGTTACGATAACGATCAATAAAATTCTGATTTACTGAATAACAGCTAAAAAGACGTACGATATTCTTGTACATAAATGAAATGTATAAAGACAGACATTTCCACGTTCTACTATGAAATTTACCGACGCGTAACTGATTTATTACATCAATATGGATTTTTGTACTAACAATATTTTTAACTTTTATTTTGTCTACGTACCTTAATATATGCAAAGTGGTTTAGATATGTACATAGTCGCTACAAGGATTCATTTGCGTTTATATTGTAAAGCGTTTTCGTTATAAAAACATCTCATCAAACAAACCATTACTTATTTATGTCAAAATCAATATGTAATCGAAGATTTTTACCTGATTTGACATCAATGCACGAGCCTTTTCTCTGTGAGCTGTTTCTATACATTATATACTTTATGAAACACTTTTACATGTTACATTTACATTCGGCAATTAAGTATATATATAAGTGTTTTTTTTTTAAATTAATAAGAAGACAAGTGAACGTATTGTTCTCTTGTGGTAAGCGATTCACCTCCAAGACCAGGGGATTTTGAAGACGCGTTGCTAACCTTAAGAACTTAGCCATATAACATCAGTTGTTATTAAGTCAGATTCTTCTGCTGGCCTTATTTATTTGCGTTTCGATTTTTCGGAATTTCATCCTCTGAAATCGAAACGCGCATAGCACTTGACTTTTCTGTCTATGAACGGTGGAACATGACCCAGACGGAACTTATAATTTATTAAGAGTACCTCCCATTACATTAAAAAAGGATGCAAGGATTTTAAAGAATCCCTTATGCCTTGTTTGATGTATATGAATAGTCGTATTTACATTTTTGTATGAGTTCGCGATAAGTAATTAAAAAATTTGTAGAAAAATAGCAATTAATATTATTTTAACTTGTTTATTTTATTTATAAATGGAGAATAAAACTTAGTGAATTCAACACTTGTATGGAATTAGGAGTAATTTATTCCATATTATTATGTTTAAAGATTAAGATTGTTGAAAGGTCATGTTAAAATTAACTTTCTTTAATATCTGACTACAAGTGTAATCTCAGTTGAAAGCATATTGCACCTATACGTAAGTACTCAAGGTTTACGAGCCGAGGTGAGATGTCTCGAGTGCAGAGTCACCCTTCCAACCGCAACATGCGCACAATTTCTAGACACCACTTACGCACGGGTAAAATCTGTTCTAAGACCACTTTCATATAATACTCTAACGCTTTAAAGTACTCTATGAAATTATACGTAATAATCTTGTCTAACGTAAAATATATCTATACTAATAAATCGAATTTGTGTCCGTTTGTATATAAAAATAAAAGCATTATCTTTATATAAAAAGAAGACACAATTGAAACTAATAATTAACATAAAGCTCGCATGATACATATCTGTCTGCTTGTGCGCGTGAATCTGTAATGGCTGGAATTATTTTGATAGAACTTTCACTGGGAGACGAAGGTTACAAAGAGTAGTTTATATTATAATCATCATTATGTAGCTTAAACTAAGTGGACGAAATTACTGGGTACATCTAGATAATTATAATAATATTCATGTCTGATTAATTAAATTAATATGTATTTTACAGTGTAGAAACGTACAAAACGTGGTTTTAGTTTGAATTTGTTGAAGTATTTTGTCTATATTAATTTTTCGTAATTTAGAACGAACTAGCGACGCCCCTTGGTTTTACCCGTGTTACAATATCTTTATAATTATCCTTACTTACCCAAAAACTTTCACGTTTATAATATTGCCAAGGATTGTGACCCGGGTCAGGTCCTTTTATAATAGAATAAATAAAATGTAAATTGTCTCTTACGAATTATTTAAACGTGCCATAAAATATTTTAACGATTAGGATAAATATGTATTGTAACAGACAAGTCATAAAATTTAGAAAAATCGTAATTACAAAGCGCTATATCAAAGTTAAGGTACTAAAATGAAATAAAACAGAAAATTCACAGCACCCACGTTTTGTTGTAACTACAATAGAAATGTTAAACTCTGTGTCCCTTGTTACATCTCGTTATTTTAATTTCTGTTAATTTTATTCAGCAACCGTCTGTTTGTTAATTACGGGTAATGCTAGATCATGGTTCGCGGAGCGAGAACTTTTTACTTGCGTTTATACAGGAGTCACTTTTAAACCTATAAACTTTTTAATAGTTAGCGAGTAGTCCTGTTTGCATGTAAAATGTACTAATTAAATAACTGAGAATAACTAAATATAACATTCATTATATCTATTTAGATAGTTATTTCTGTGACGGCTAAGAGAAAAAGTTAAGTTATTTGATTATCAGCTTGTCTGAGCTCACTGGTAGACATAGGCCTTCCACAACCACTCTATCGTTGTATGGTGGTACGTGACACTGGAGGAATTTGAATGAACTGTTTAAGAATATATCCTAATAGTTTAATATTCGCAACTTTAACATACAAAATACACTATAAACATGTTGGCTCGGGCAGTAATTGAAGACGTACAAGGCATTCTTTAAATTATTTAATAATTACTACCTAACTTTACGAGCTGTTTAGACACGACTGCCTCTGACAACAGCCATGAAACTCCGTGTAAGGGTTCTCTTTTTCAGATTATGTTTTAAAAATAAAATGTAATCATACAATGCATATTTGAACTGAACCAAATCCCTACTAAACATTAACGTCATTTAATCAATAAATTTTATACATAATACCTTACTATATAGTTAATAAAATGATACGTTAACTACAGAATTAAAAAAAAATAACTTATTTGATTTTTAACGTCCAGCATTTACACAGTACGAGAATTAGTAAACCACGTGTTTTATAATTAGAAGTTTTTTAACTGGTAACTTGAGAGCAATAGTGAATAACAACATATGACCTAGCCATTTAAGTATGCGCGTTGAGTATTCGTTGCTTTGTAAGTTTTAATGTAAGGATGCCGGGGGTCGGAGGTATAATTAATTCACTAGACGTGTGATTAACTTACTTTTGGATTCTCATGCTGGCTTAAAAAGTATATTGCTTGAAACGCGAGAAAAATATTTATTACTTGATTCTCTGTAAATAGGTTTAGTGTTAATGTAGGTTTTTTATTATTCTATAGCCATTCTGTAATAAAAGAAATCGCGAATTACTTTTCTATCTTTTTATCTTATAAATTGACTTGAATAATATTTACACTGAATATTATCATTTCAACACTTGAAAGCAATGATATTAAAATTTTCTGCATTTTCATAAATTATAGTTATAAATATTGGAAACAACATATATCCATTAGTTTAAGAGTACCAGAGACAAATAGATAGACAGCTCAGTTAGATTTATAAGACTCTTATTTTGTATTGGGTTTTGTAAACGTAGTAAATGAGATGACATGACAATTTTTCAAATATTCTTTAAAAAATTCTTAAGATATTTACGATGAAGTAATTATATTTAGCAAAAATTACTATAGTGTCTAAAAAAAGCAACTCTAGCTCGATAAATATGCAAGTTTTCGTGCTCTGCTGAGTAATTAATTTAGAAAATGCGGGAAACTATAATTATAAAATTTATTTCCGGTACCTTTAAATAATAGTAAAATAAGTTAAGAGTTGCTCCGCAATTGAATATAACAATTGTATTATGTGTTATATCTACAAAAATGTCGTGTTTAAATAAAAATTAAACATGAAATTTATACACCGTGCTGGTAGAGGGATTATTTGAACAGGCTGGCTTAACCGGAATTCTTGGCAACGTGCCATTTACTAAGTTTTTCTATATTCCAAAAATATATCCAAGTATTTTGAAATGAACGTTGGAATGAGCTTAGACGTAAAGATGACTTTAGAAATGCTAGCTATGTTTTGTTTATGTTTTTGATATATCCAACAGGGTCGCGCCTGGTAAAAAAGTCAGGTCTATAATTTATACCAGTATATACATTAATCACGCCTCTTTCGTGTAAGTTTAGACAGAGACTAAGGTTTTGTTCTTGCTACGGTGATGACGTACTGCATACGCTTCTTCTTGTCATCAATGATTTCATGTAAACAAGTCTATTTGACATATTCTTAACATACCTTAAAATGTCCATCATCTTGTCTTCGTACACCTAATTTTGGGCCGGTAGGTCGACCATATTCTAGAGAATAGTGTTAGAACACCGCCTTTTATCAGTTTTTTTTTCTACTTTCATTCATTCGATCAAGCAATTGAACAATAAACAATTATTTATATGAAATCTTATATATAAGTCCCTTTTTCTTCTTTGATTTTCTTAACCCACATAACAATAGCAAATCTTTCTTGATCGTTATCACTACGTCTACGACACACCTACGTTTAATTAAAATAGGTATTATAATATAAACTAATACATTTCTTGGTAGTTTTTATCAAGTCATTCGGTAAATTAGTGTATGTAATCGTGTAAAAGAAACGTCTTTATTAACTTTAAGATTAAATAGTTATATTGAACCATACCTTCGTTATCCCTAAACTGTCTTTTACATCGTTTGTAATTCTTATTGCAGATGTCCTATCTCAAATTTGTTTCCGTTAGGCAAGAATCAATCACCTGCATAACTGAGTTACATTGAAAAAGACAACGAAAAAAGTTTATCCAAGAAACAGTTCTTGATCATAACGCACTTTAGACGTGTATTCATCTAATACTCTACTAAAACTGGACATTTACTTTCCACTGAGCTTAGAAACAGATTTTCAGGCTTATCTTCTTTAGACGGTATAAATACAAAATAAGGCTCAAAAACGAAGGCTGCCTTAAGACATATATAATGTCATATAAAATGGGTAATAAAGTCCGATGTCTAGTTCAAACACCGACATAGTGCGCTTAAAACTCTCCAAAATCAATAAGCTTTGTGCAGATTCTTCAGTGGACTTATATTTAGAATTTAAAAAGGGTTCCCCGGCGCCCTAAGTGCTCTTAACATTTCTGTGAAAGAAAACTATCGACTTCTAAAATAGAAATGTATTTATGTGGGTTCAATAATATGTTCTATTGTGGCAAGTTGGTGTAATTCTCTAAGTAAAAGGCTGGGGTTAAATTAAAAGTTTATTGAAATAGAATAGAACAGGTATTGACTAATGATATTTTTTTTTAAGTAAGCCATGGTTCGCGATAACAATAATACCTACAGATATTGGTAGATTTTTTATAAATTGTAAAAGAAGAACGATTTAACTGCTTAATTAATAGGTTAAAGAAATAAAAACTCTCGCTTTTTATTAAATTAGCGACTTAGTTTCAAATTTAAGTTTTTTGTTTATACAAAATATTAATTAAGCTGCACTATACGTAAAAACTTTCTGTGAAAATAATCGAGAAAATTGTATTCAGTGCTTTTGAACGATATAGAAGTAGTTAATTAGCCTATAAAAATATGATCAAGAATTTCTAGTCATTATTTAGCGTTTATTTTTTTTAAGATATCGATCGATAGCTATGTATGACAGTACGATCTGTACTGACGGTTTTTTTTAAGAAGGGATGCATATAAAGCTTTTGTATAATATAGTATTAAAAACTGTGCTACACACACCTACAGTTCACCATTACCATCAGACACTGTTGTGTAATAAAAAAAATTACAGCCTTGTCGGTTGCTGGAAATAGAAATAAATAGAGCGACAACACATCGACGAGTAATTATCGTCTATTAATGATTTTCATTAAGAAACATCATTTGAGAATGTTATAACTATATGAAGATTACCTAGGTTATTAGAAATGTTAACGTTTCAGTTTATAAGATGTCTGAATTATTTTATATTATATATTTTT
The DNA here is from genome assembly GCA_025727935.1 of Hebomoia glaucippe. NCBI lineage: Eukaryota > Metazoa > Arthropoda > Insecta > Lepidoptera > Pieridae > Hebomoia > Hebomoia glaucippe. The sequence goes on along the minus strand of JAOSYY010000009.1, from coordinate 8,383,591 downwards.
GTATTCATAAAATATGAAATTAAATAATATCTTGTTGAGGCGAAGCTGTATTGCCTCGAGCGTTCAATATCTTCCCGATAGGTACTCGTTTACAGTGTAAGCTTTTTCCAATAGAATTTTCTTAACTGCAGCCTTGAGTTTTGTTAATGTTATTTGAAAAAATCTTGCCTTTTTAATGTATATTTTGTTCGAAGGAAGTCGTTGAATGTTATAAAAAAAAAGCTAAGAGTTAAGACACATAATACAATTTAATGTTAAATTGTTGAAATTTACTTTACATATAGAGCCTTTAAACTTGAATTTATATAACGCTCGTTAAATATTTATTAAAATTTTGTATAAACTGTCAATGTAACTCTATATATAAAGCAGTCTCTAGATATACAGTTATTAAAATGGATACATGTATCTGAATATTTTATGCTTTTTCCGTACACAATTTCCGGCTGAGCTTTTGCCGAGCGGAACTTAATCAGTATTTATTATTATCATTGCGCTTTTCAGGTTAATTGCGTAGAACTGTGTAATATCGTTCATTTGCGTTTTTCTTTGAGTTTGTTTGTGAGGATATGCCTTTAAGTAATTAATATTTAAAAAATATTAAACCCAGATGACATATCGTTTGACGCCCAAAGAGATCTTTGTGAATGAGATTTAAGAACGGTCTTAATCAGATCTGCTTTCAGACAGGAAACTGCACTAAAATCGACCTATTTGATTAGAAAATACACAGTCACTTATGGCATATCTTTTAACATACATTTTTTTGGGTAAGAGCTTAATTAGATTTAATTTTTTGAGTAATCATAAAAATTAAAGATTATACTGAAATTCTTTGTTTTTAAAACATGTCGTTGTAGACAATGTTTAAGACATAATACGTTTAATACATAATAATGAAACCTTATTCTTAATCTCCCTTTGATCCACATTATTAAACACAGTTCGACCGTGAATACATGGTCTTAAAGAAATTTGTTGAGTACAAATTGACAATATTAAATTAGTGCAAGCTTAGCGCCACTAAGTATTTGGAGAAAGTAAGGGCAAATCGAAACAATTGTAGTTTTTGGATCACAAATGTATATTTGATTAATTTACTCGACTCAACTACACAACTAAACTAATACAAGGAGAAGGTTAAGCCTTTCGCATGACAGTTCTTATTAAATATTAATAAAAATTGTTGTTAAAACACTATTGAAAGAAACGGAATTGACCCAGTTCAGGAGCGTATAGGGTTAAGTAAAATATATGGCCTGAAAAACTTTTAATTTATGTACACATGATAAATTGATTACGACCTACAGTCGAAAATGTATGTCGTGTAAATTATACTAACATTATCTATTTAATGTGTATAACATGCGTTTGGGTATCGTGCTGACTTTTTTAATTTCTTGAAATCTCAAATATACAGGCTGTTTTGGGAATGCTCCCGAAAACGAAGACAGGTGATAGTACTAATGACACTTTTGATTATGGTAGGGCAAAAGAATAGATTCTGACCAAAAGAAACTCATTTTTTTAAGGTTTATTAGCGTTATTTCGCACTATCATGTTAGTTCACCTGTTTTTGTTATCACGCTTCATTGCTGGTTCTTTTTTTTAGTAGAGTAATGTATTTTTCATGAAACTATCATTTCATTTAGCTGTTCTTATAAGATGGTGCATAAATAGCGCTAATGAAACGTTTTAAAAATATATTTATATTTAATTACGATCGATTTTTTTTCCATTCCATCATCATAGGTGTCTTTAGTATCACCTGTCTTCGTTTTCGGGGGTAATCCCCAAACAGCCTGTATAAGAATATCATATCATTTTGCGTCATAAATAATTCCAGATAAAATTACTACTCACCTAGTAACTGCAACCTTAAATTTGGAATGAATCTGTTATTTCAACTTCTGTATTTCTAATACAAGTACAAATAATGAGTGAAATTTTTGAACTTTCTTTTCGATCTAGAGAGATGCAAACGAAAAAAAAACACAGCCGCCATTGTCAAAGCAGACTTTTAGCATAATAGCCTTGTCGTTGTTTTACGATACTCATCTCCGTTACAAATATTTCGCCAATTTTTATTTATACTGCCTGCTTTGTCTGTTCGCATTTACATAGCACTCTACGTTCGTGTCTCCTTTGTGTTCTCCATGAGTTAACATAATATCTATAAATATTCGTTTTATGTGGTTTTCTCAATAAATTCCATGTTACTGAAGGAGCTGCCTTTCTTCAATTGTACATCAAAATGTGTTGTACAATAATAAAAATTCAGGCTGTTTCATAGATAGATTTGAAAATGATAGCAAATAGAACTAGGAACACAATTGTTTTGATTTCCCTATTGACAGGGGTGTTAAGCGTTTATTGAAATGGCTTGTATGTTGCTGTAACTGTTTCGGGTATTAAAAATGTTCAAATAAAAAAGATAGTTGTCGCTGATAATGGTTTTATTATGTTGAATTTTCAGCGTATACTGGGTGTATGGGGACTGCTCCTGAAAACGAAGTCAGATGATAGTACTAATGATACCTTTGATGAAGGGACGGAATAAAATTCGATCCTGACTAAAAAAATCATATTTTTAAAACGTTTTATTAGGGTTATTTCGCTCTATCATGTTAGACCAGCTGTTTTTGTTATCATGCTTCATTGCTGGTTCTTTTTTTAGTAAAGTAATGTATTTTTTATGAATATATCGTTTCATTTAGCTGTACTTACAAGATGGAACGTAAATAATGCTAATAAAAAGTGTTAATGATATATCTTTTTATAGTCAGGATCAATTATTTTTCCGTCCCGTCATCAAAGATGTCATTTGTACTATCACCAATCTTCGTTTTCGAGAGCAATCCCCAAACATCTGTGTAATATCTATATAGACGAATAGGTGATTTTTTTTAATTTGTTCAAATCTGTATATTATTATTTTCGTTTTGTTGTATCGATCATTGTAATAATAGACTAAAATATTGCACAACCAATGCAAAAAATTCTGCTAACGAAGTCAAAATATTTAAATTACTAAAATATTGATACTAAGATTATAAAACAACTATGTTGTATTTACAGACAGTTACTTTGCTTGTACAGAATGATAAAAAAATATTTTAAAGTTAGTAAGTTTTCAGTAGTTTCGAGTTTATCAATATTTTCATAGAACAATCATAATATAAATATTTCATACATTCAAAACTTGCTGTAGGGTTGCTTCGGATCGATTATAATAGGCTATTCCAGTATATGACGTGTAACACGCAGCTAATTTTGCTACCATTTTGGTAAATTTATGCGGACAAAATAGATTCATTCACTGACTGTAAACATTAATGTGAACTTATAGATAAAGCAGCTTTAGAAATTATCAAAATCATTTCAATTGAATTAAGTTTCTTTACTTTATATTGAAAAACGTCGAAGAATGCAAAAAAAATATTCCTCATTGAAATTGATGTTTTTTTTTTAATTTGTCTTGTCAAACAAAAGATCTTTAACTCTTTCATGTAATATTTATCTAATATACAATGTTGTTTACTTAATGCAATTGTGTAATCATGTTAAGATTTAAACTACTAAAAAGCTTTTAAATATATTGGTTGAAATTTAAAATTACATGTTATTACGTGTATAGCCAAACACAAAGCCTTATTGCATAATGAAACCAAATAATAATTATTGTACCGTCTGTAAAACTATTTTTTAATAAAAACCTTTTCTTTGTTACAGTAAAAAAAGCGCGCTATGTTGGTATTCAAGGTATGTATAAGATATTATAAATGTGATGTTAAACAGGTTGTTAAGGGAGCCGAAAATAAAGACCGATGATAGTATTTATGACACCTAGATGATGGGATAGAATAAAATCGATCCTGAATAAAAAAAACATTTTTAAAACGTTTTATTAGCATTATTTACACTCTATCATGTTAGTACAGCTAAATAAAACAATAGTTTCATAAAAATACATTTACAAAAACATCTGGACTAACATAATGTAGCAAAATAACGCTAATAAAACATTTTAAAAATATGATTTTTTTTATACAGGATCGTTTGTTTTCCATACCATCATCAAAGGTGTTATGAGTACTACGAGTATTATCAGTCTTTGTTTTCGGGAGCGATCCTCTAACACCCGTTCTAAGCGTCAAACTTTTAAAATATACGATTAATGGTCATCATCAAATCAGTAAAAAATATCGTGTTATTTTTTTGTGAGTATAGTTTGCTGTATTATTCGATAGTATGAAAGGTTGTTATTTCGTAATATATTAAATAAGGTGTTTCCATTTGTATGATGGTGAAAGAATAATATAAAATTTTCGTTATGTTTTTGGAACAACCTTTAAATAAATTCGTTATATACAAGAGTTCAGTGAAAAACAAAGTCCAATTCAAAGGAAGTAAACTAACTCTTAAATAAAATGCATCATCAATGCGTATCTTATAAAATTGATTTTAAATCTTAACCGGTAGAAATAAGGTGCCGTTTTGTTCACAGGAACACAATTCAACACATACGTGACACTCAAGTTGCAGAATGTCAAGTCAACGACGGTGACAGTGAAGGGTCCGACTCCATGTTGGGAGCAAGACTTCCTTTTGTGAGTGCTCCTATTGTTTTTTCGCATAAAGACAATCTGCAAGTTATTTTGCACTTTATTTATACAACTGTTGAATATATTTTTAAATGCAGATAGCAAAATAAGCTCGGCCTTGACCTCTGAAATTGAGATGCTTGCTTTCAGAAAGTGAAACTCAAGATTGAAATAAACTTTTTATAGTATTTGTATTAAGTCTTTGCTTTTTGTTCAATTGATACTTATTGTAAAGAGAAAAATTACGGGCAACGTAGTATTTCTTTGCTACGACAACGAAGGCTGAGAGATTTGCCTTCTAAAAGAGCTTTACGAGCGCTTTAAAATCTTATATAAAAGTGAATTGTACTTATAAATAGTATAATAAATGAAATGTAATTATATAATCTAAAAGATGAAAAATAAAATAAGATCTTAAGTGCAAAACACTCAAGAAACATCCTTACGGATTGGTCTTTATAAGATCGACCCCAAAATATAAAATATTTTTGTCATTCGAACTTCATATATTCGTAATATACATACGGGACATAATTTCAGTAGGACAAGTTAAAGTAGAAAATAAAGTTAAAAAATTGAATACCATTAAAATATGAAAAGATAATGAAAGCTTGTACACTTTGTTGCATTAAATACTAAAATAATTCAATTAATCGTAAACATATACTCCTATAACAAAATAATACACTCTATGTTTGACTATATTTGGCAGAACAGCTTTTCGTAAGATTACTGTTTGCTTTCACATTTCCAATATGATTTTTCTTCTTTTTACGTCTGAGATTAGAACAAGATGAATGGGAGTGTGACAGTAATCGCAAGATCAGAATCTTGAGAGTTGGTACGTGTGTTTTTATAAAGCTCTTTGTTATATATTTTTAGTTGAAAGTAATTTATTGAGTAAATGAAAAAGACGTCATTCTCTGGACGAATTCAATTTGTCGAATTATAAATCTTAAAATGTTTTCTCTTTTACGGATAAGAAATACACAGTCTCGAAATGCATTACTTTCCTAAAACGATAACTTACAATTGGCACACTCTTAAGTTTGCGATTATAGTAAGGAATCGACAGATATTATTTTTATGTATCATTAGTTGTCCAATATTTTTTGGATAAAATCTGGTTACACACATCGATCTCAGACGAACAAAAGTATATTTTATGCTAGTTAATAAAATTACTAATCGTAATTATTCAAAACATGATTTAATTAACATACTAAAGATCCCGATGTTACGAAGGCTTTTCAGGTAACATGCTTTGCGGGCTGACTAATGGCTGTCTTAAATGGTGAACCTCTATTTTTTAATCTAGCCTCAACTATGTATTTAAATGAAGTTGATAAGTCTAGTACTTTACAATCATGCACAAAGTCACGCCTCAGAAAGGTTAGGCAAATATCACGGCTTTCCATTTGCTACGATTCTGTCAGAGTAGTTTTGTCTTTCTTACTTATGCTTTCTGACACTTTTCATTTAATGTACTCCTAATATGGCCTTTAATTTATTTATATCTCTCAACGACAGACGTGCTGAAGTTCACTTGATGGTAGGTGAAAGCTCAGCCAACTGATATAATTGATTATAACATTATGTGCTGTCAACCTATTTATTTTTATTTCGATCAATCAGAAATTCATAGATTGAGATCAAAACGCGCTAATATAACACTTCATGATCTTCCATCTACTGATAAAACTTATAATCTCATAAAAAAAAATCAATATGATTTAAGAATATACATAGAGATAAAATGAGTAGTCTCCTTTTAATAGGTAGAATTAGCTTACATAGTTGCAAAAACTCTGTTCATCTCATACATAAACTATTTTATTTCTCTTTTGAATATTGTATTGTTCTTTATTATTTAAAACGCCAAGACACGTGTATGTTCATGCAGTTTTGCTTGAAAACAACACGAGTGGCTTTGAACAAGCTATTCATTGCTGTCATTTTGAAAAAAGAATAGCTTTAGTTCAAGTACCCTCCACGGCGCACCTTTCTAGGTATCAGGTCAATTAGGTTGCTGACGTACCAAGACATTCTAACTAATTGTTTATGTTTAAGGAAATAAAGGTTATATATAACTTAGAAGCTAAACTACAAAACGTATGAAAAGAAATTAAGTTTATTAAGCTCAATAAAGGCTTTGATTTGTGTATATAAAAATACTAGCTTCTACTAGCGGCTTCGATCGCGTTTATTTAAATTTTTACACTTTGTGTTACATTAATGTTCCTTTAGTAAGAATACCTATTTTTTTGAACATGTAATATAGCCTTCCTCGATAAATATACTGTCCAACATTGAAAGACTTTTTCAAATCGGATCAGCGGTTCCTGAGATTAGCGCGTTCAAACAAATAAACAAATTCTTTATCTTTATAATAATAGTATATATATATAAAGTTTCTAAGCATTATTCCAATTTTACATTAGCATATATTCTCATATATAGGCTTAATAGAGCTCTCTTGCTATTTCCAGCGTATTTGGAAGATTAGTTATTGGAAATAAACAGACATACAAATTCTGTTTCTGTTATAAATAGCGTGTATACTTTTGTATGTATTCCGGAAATGCCATCATTTTGACAAACAGCACTCAATTTTATATATATATTTATAAATTTTATTAAAATATAACTTTCAATAATTATGTAATCTTATTTAGAAGAGTGTTTAAATGCAAGAGTTTGCGAAAATATTGCTGTATCCTAATTTTACCTATCAAAATAGTAACAAAATTTAGTTGCCTACATTAAAAATGAACTTGATATAAAACTCAATTGCAAAATTTTCTGACGATTCGTATAGAAATGTGGGCCATTAATGTTATAATGACGTACAAAGCCTTTTTGTTTCACATTGAATAGGTGCAATTAGGCAGCGAGCTGAGGTGGCTGGGAGTTGAATCGTCGAATATTCTAAGGCTAGATGTATAGTAAAATTATAAACTGTAGTACTCTTATTCAAATTAACATTAAAATTTTTTAACTATTTTCAATCTAAAGTTTTAATCCAGGCAATTCCTGAAAACGGTTTTTTCAGCTCGACTGCTATTTTTACTCCATTTGTTGAAACGTTCTATTTATATAAAATAAACTAACAGTGTAACTGAATAATGTGAACTGATCCTTTAGGGGTTTTTTGAATCACTGTAACGAGTAAGGTATTAATAATTCGTTAAAAATGAAACTTGTTCAAAGAACCCATAGACCGCTTTAACTACTGACCGGTTTATACTATAAACTATGATTGTAAAATGTTTGTATGTTGAAAATTCTAAGTTATAATTTTTATATTTGTTACGTTTATACCTTAATAAAGTCATTGAAATTTCTTTAAAAAAGCCGAAAACTTATTTTCCTGGTTAAATACTTAGTTTTTAACTTTCGTAAAATGAATCGGCTGTTAGAATGTGTTTTGACTCACCGATAAATGGAAAATTGTTTAGTGCCTGAAATATTGCAGTGAAATAACTGAAATTCTCCGTCCAATTTCAATGAAATTGTGCAAACTCATTTCTAAAACTTGTAACTGGAATTGAATCGTGTAGTATTTGTCTATCACATGTCTGCTGCTATTCACGCACTGTTTAAAAGATTTACTACGGTTGGATCAGACCGCAATAAATCCGTCTCCGGCAATAAGGCTCACAGATACCTAGCCCTCTTTCAATTCTGTTATTTACTTGACCTATGAAGACTCCTTGGCTGTTTTGACAACGTCATTATGAAAAAAATTCTAATGAATTTTTCAAAACTAAAAGTAGTATGGAAAATTCATTTTAACCATTTGTTATCTATAAACCATAAAATGGTACTGAACTGTCTTGTAATGCATAATAATATATAGATATATTATATATGTATAATATGTTAATCTTTTTCTTTTAATTTCAATCGCTTGGATTTCCAGATAAAATATTTATTATAGGCCGAGGAACGTTCCAGGTCGTACCCGTTAACTACTCCCACAAATTTAAGTATATTTTTTACTTTATGCATTTTTTTACTTAATATAAAAATCTATGTTCTTTAAAAATACGATAAAGAGGTATTTTATCGAAGATTTTACGTCAACAATTCGTAGGAATTCAATTTTCAACAGTGTGTATACAGCAGTTTCACGGTTCAATGCACTGAATGTTTCCCCAATATCGGTGTCGTATGTTATGCGATTTGTGAATACCCAGCCGAGTTCGAGTAGGGTTTACGATACCTCTATATATTCAACATTTTGTTAGTCTTTTTACGTAAAATACTTGGCGGCTCCAGATTTTCTTATCCCTAATTACGTTGTGAATCCATTCAATACACGAGATTTAATCTTTAATTAAATACGTAGCGTTGATCGTTGAAGTCAGTGGAAAAAGATTTATTGTTTCGTGTTTAGGAAACAGCCGGAGTTCATTTAAATGTAAATGTCGATCTGGGTGTGAGAAACGTTACTTGTAAACCTTGGATTTCTTTAATAATGATTGTTTTCACTTTTTATCTTCGGGTGTTAGTTATAAAATTTATAATGCAATTATATTTACATATATATTGCACGATTAATAAAACTAGAGAAATGTTTTCGTAAAATTACCAGATATAAAATAATAAATTCACCAACAAACAAAAAATTATCCCAAAAATCCCTAAACTGAGCATTTTTGCAAACACTTAAATTTGTACGTTTCTAATATGTCGTAACAACTTAGACTTTATTATGTACGTTTGGTTATAATAGGCACGAAAATTGATTTTCTTATACCTATAAATAGTTCTATAATTGTAATCTACGTGTTGCCCAATTATTGAAAACAAGAAGCCAAAATTTGTATAGCAACACTTCACAGTATCTTTCCATCTATGAAAGGTGATATAGACGTGACATAGAGAATCCGAAACATAATTTTAAGAAATTCCTTCATTTAATTAAAAAAATTATATGTATATACACATATAAATGTTGTGTTTGTTTTGTGCAGTGTGAAATACAAAAACTTTATTTATAATGCCTATTTACAGTGAAATAAACGACATCAATCTGGGCCTCCTGGTAGAAGTGTGGAACAAAGGCGTTATCTGGGACCGTGCTTTGGGATACCACTACCTGCCACTCACTTCTGTCGCTTATGACGAGGTACCTTTATGAATTTGTATGCTGACATAATGTAATACATAATCTATAATATAAAAATGAATCGCAAAATGTGTTGGTAAGCGCATAACTCAACAACGCCTGGACCAATTTGGCCAAAT
>JAOSYY010000009.1:8362672-8373634 GCA_025727935.1 Hebomoia glaucippe | reverse complement strand
GACGTTGTTAATAATAACATTAAATGTCGTTTCTTTTTTGAATAGAGAAACTCAATTGTGTTCGATTCACTGTGTCTTCCTAACATCGAAATTATTAGAAGGTATCTTATCAAAAAATATTTATTGTCACAAAATGGAGAAATTGAATTTTACGTTTGAAATTAAACCAACAGAGGGAACATCGAACTATATTGCTATAACTGCAATTACTTATTAATTTTTTTCCGTACCATCGTCAAAGGTGTCATGAGTATCTATCATCTGTCTTCGTTTTTGAGAGCGGTCAAGTAACACCCCTTATATATAAGTCCGTTAAAAAATTATAATACGTAAATTTTAAATAAATTGTACTATATATACTGTTAAAATCATATTTATTCTTTCTCGCTGTCCTGGGATTGTAACTACGGTCAAAATGATGCTGTGATTTTGACTGTTACCTATAAAAAAATCCTAGATATTGCTAAAGTAATATTTTTTGTTATAGCAACGCCATCGTCAACGCCAAAGCGTGGTCGAGCGCTGCCCGTACCACCGGGCAGTGAGTCAGGTTGGGGCAGACGGGGACGGCGGTTGCCCAGGCCGCCAGTCAAGCAGCAGCAAAAACCCGTGCCAATAACCAGTTACACTAACGTGCCTTACACACAAGGTGAGCATCTATAATGCATCATAATATTATAATCATTATATGAACTATTTTTTATGACTGTCATTGACAAATGAAGGATTTCTGTATTTATATTTAATGTCCCAAAATAATCTAATTTGTGGAAGGAAAGATCGTGTAATATTGTAATGTACGATTCGACTTCAGTTAAAAATACATAGGTGGACAGCGCATCGTTGACTAATTAATCCTGTCAATAATGCCATATAATATTTTTGTTATTTTGACTATATAAAATTTCATTTTAAAACGAAACGGACACTTCACAGCCAACTATGATAATTTGTTTCAGAAGCTGAGAGAATACCAAATGTACCCGATGTTAGTTACGGTTACGAAACATATGGGTATCAGAAATATCAAGACACTGCCGTTGAACAGTATCAAGATAACACATATACGACAAGGTAGAAAGTTAATCCATTACTATTAGAAACAAAATTTACAAGAATCGCCTGAATAAAATTGCTATTTAAGGATTAGTTTAAGATGTGTTGCGTAATTAAGAAAAAGTTATAAGGCAGTATTTTTTTTATTATAGCGATGAAGATGGAATGCAACCGTTTTTTAATGAGACACCACACGCAACGCCTTCGGCTACAACAGGTATTGTTTTGCTGACGTTACGAGTCTTGTAGGGGAAGCGTCGCACGTTTATTTCCATTTTAAATAAAAATATTACAAGAATCAGAAATTGTAAAATAATATGAAATTGTTAAATGTTTTTGTCTCCAAATGCACAACTCGCAATTGTTTTATTATAAAAGTTCTATATAAAAATATGATGTTTGCACTTTATACCACCCATAAAAAGTTTGAACATAATTGCATAAACTTCGCTGGCACGGACAAATTAACGTAAGCAGAAAAAGCATATTTATAGAAATATTTAATTATCTGTGACAATGAATGTAGCTCATTGAAAGATAAAAGTTTCCGCTTTACGACCTTGGCCAAACTGAATGAGTAGCGTATTTATTAGTTTTTTATTGACAGTTAACGTAATATGACGGCTCATTTAGCAAGTTTGTATAATTCACTGGCGTTATCTTTATTTAAGTGTTTGTTTAATATTCCAGCACAAAAGACGACGTGGGGTGACACCGAGAGTAGTGCACAGTTTTCTTATACGGTTACAGAAGACGAAAATACATACATATCTACAACCGCGCCTTCAAAAAAATATTCGTCAATAGAACCGCCAGTTACAACAAAGCAGGATGTGTACCATGATACGAGCTACCAAACGTACGAATCCCAATATAATGAACAGCAACAATATCAAAAATATGATACACAAAATCAATATCAACGGGAAGACCAAAATCACTATCATCAAGAAGATCAAAGTCATTATTTAGATCAAAAACATGATTTACAATATCAAGATCAGTATAAAGAGGATCGCAAAACAAGCTTGCAGTATGAACCACAACAACAACACACTTATCAACAAGATCATGACGCTTATCAGAAACAGGGTCAATTTCTAGAACAAGATTATAACCAGCAGGAGGAACAGTATAGACAAGATCAATATCATCAACAGGAACAACAACATCAGCAAGATCTGGAGTATCAACATCAATATCAACAAGAACAGCAAATCGAACAGCAACAACAGTATGAACGTCAACAGCAGCAACAATTTGAAGCACAACAACAATATGAAAAACAGCAGCAACAACAAAATCAAGAGCATTTACGTCGACAACAACAACAGCAGATGCAACAGCAGCAGCAGCAGCTTCAACAACAGCAACAGCAGCAGCAACAACAAAAGCAACCTGCTCAACAAATACAAGCTACGGTATTAACTGGCGCAGCTACTTTAGGTTCCTTAATGGCAGGTGGAGCTAAAAAATTAGGCAGCTTTTTCGGTGCGGCAGCAGCAGCGGTTGTTGCTCCTACTGTAACTCAACCTCCCCCAGCCGAACCTGTAACTACGGCACCGATTAGCCAGTTTTCTTCGGCTGCAACTTCGATGGCAACAGTTACAACGACAGCAGTCCCAGAAAGTACAACAGTTCCAGAAGTAACACAACCTTCAGTGACTAGCGTTACAACGACTGCACCAACGTTACCTCGCACTCCTTCCCTTAGACGGCAGGAATCAATACAACGGCCGTCTGTACGAAGAACTCGGACGTTACCCGAAGCTCCTGATGATTATACGTCAAGTTTCGACGAAAGTGCCTACGAGGACGAGTACCATAAGACTGATTTAGATCAAGTAGACCGCGATAGGACATCTTTAGATAGGTATCGTGATGAAGATTTTGGTCATGATACAATTCTCGAAGATGTCACTGAAGAAGGGCGAAAAGATGACGAACCTACTCCTAGTATACAAAAGACTGCATCACCCACTAGGGCCGGTTCGATCACAAGAAAACCTTCTGTTGATAGCTATCACAGTCAAACGCCGTCTGTTCTTGATCGAAAAACCTCACAAAGCTCTTTTGCGTCCCATCAAGAAGAAAAAATATCTATTACACAAGAAGGTTAGTAAAATTATTTCTTTTTCTCATAGTTCGTTTAAATAGTTAAAACCTTCTTTTTTTTTAATAAAGTCACATTCATCAAACACATATTTAAATTGCGATTGATGTGACGACAGTAAAATGTTATTTTCTTGTTCCGTTATTAACAAAAAATATTATATCAAGAAAAAGCTTTATCTTGAAACGTTTAACTAGAATTTTTAATACATAATTGCTTATATTTCTTTACAAATATATAAAATGTATTCTAGATTCAGCAGAAAAAACAAAAGTGACTTTCCAAGACGATCGAACGACATATCACGAAGTGCCAGATGAAAAAACGTTCCGTGATCGGCAGGAGTCTTTTGATGAACAGGGAACTGAATTTCCAGATGATGAACAATTCCAGGATGAAACGTACAGAGATGAGAAGTTTGAGGAGCAAGAGCAATTCCAAGAACCCGATGAGCAGTATCAGGATGAATTTCCCGAGGAAGAAGGACGAAAAGAAGCCCTAGAATTTGAACCAGAACAGCCGAAGTTAACACCAAAGCAAAGGTGGCACCGTGCGTATAACAAGATTGTGATGCAGTTAAATGTGAGTACTTTTTATATTCTGGCCATTGAAACAGATTATTAATGATTTTTTTATATGATCTATTTTATTTGTTATTTTACTTGATCATAATATTGATTTATTTATAAGGTTAAAATCTGTTTCAATACGCATTATTTTTAGTATATTATAATTTATTGTATTGGAGAATTAATATTGAACCATAATAAACCCAAGGGAGAAGGTAAGTGTAAATAATAAATTGTTAGGATTTAAATCGTTCTCCTCCCTATTTTAAGGTGTGGTAAGTTTAGATAATGGATTCGATTATAGTAATGTTATAGTGAAAAATAACATTATTTTAACACAATACGTTGTATTTTTTACCGGAGTATTTGGATAAAACTACTAGTAACTATGCAAAACGCTGTATTTCTTTTAATATCAATAATAGTCAACAATAATATTTCATAGGACTTATTAATCATATTCCATATATATATGAGCTAATAACACACGATTTTCATAAGTTCAATTTTATCAATGCATAGTTTAAGTACCTATCATTCAAAGTAAAATTAATAAATTTTATTTCCAATAAATGAAACTAAGCCATAAAAACAGCCATTGAAAATTAAATTACTTAAACTAAGTATTTTATGCGATATTCAAGTGACAATTGAAAAAATTGATAAGCAATATCTTTTAGTATCCAGCTGTGAAACACCGTTATTGAGCGCTTTACTGATGTGTTATGTGAAAAAGCTGTTACCGCCGCACCGCGCCGTACCTCCTAGTGATTTAACCTTGCCTTAACAACAATATATTCTAAATACAGGTTCATTATATATCCTCTAATATAACTATAATTACAAATATTATACTCGCTGATACGCGCAACATAAGACGTGAACATCATGTGGGTAGCATATAAGCCTTTTCCATGATAAATTATATGTACATACAATTTTTTATAATGAAACATCTCCTTTATACATATAATTTCCCCGACATATTTGAAATCTTGATAATTTAGGTCAGCGTTACTCGAATGAAATAGCATAAACTTATTTTATCTTTGAAATTATATCATTAAATAGAAAAAAGTTTAATAAGTACATTTTTGGAACATAATCTTCGTGAGAAATCAGGTTTCTATAGAAATAATGATTTAATTTATAAACTTTTGCGCAAAAGTTATCAGTCACTTTAATCTTAAGCACTGTTTCTAACATTCCAAACCATTTTACAAGAATGTTGAACAATTAGAGACTACGTTGAACGATAATAGAAGGGTTTAAGAAAAATATTTTTATCGTTAGCATTAAATAATTGATAGCCAATCAATTGATTAATTCATTGCAATTTATTACCAATAACACTTAACACTGTATGTATTTTCATCAATAAAAAGTCAGTGACGAATATGAGTTCTATAACTTCGATAAAAGGATTCTCTTTACGTACGTCCATTTTATCGTTATTAAATTTGTTCCCAACTAAATTGAATCGACCTCTTCATCTTGTACATTTATTGTTTCATAAATGAACGCCTAAGATTTCTCATATTGTATGAACTTCTTGTGGTAATGTACTCTTCACCCTCGCTTCTAGTATCCCGCGGGGTAAGTGGTGCCGCCCGCCGACTCCCATGACGCCTTTGAACTCAATCACCTCATTAGTTCAACTCAAGTTACTTTATCCATAAACGAATCTACGTCCTCCCTCAGTTAGAAACCGAACTTTGTATCGTTCGCACACTTCAGCGATTAACGGAATAAATATTTTTTTAAGTGTTCAGGGTTTGATGAGCGTAAACGATGGCGGCGGAAGCGCGCGAGGACGCGGTATCCTGCGGGCGGCCGTGGCCCTAATGTTTACGTGTTCCTATCAGTAATTTGTATGCAAATTATTTTCAGTACAGGTGTAAATGTTTAGTTCTCATTTCATCGTCGATCTAGACTGTCTTATTTTATTTGAGGGTTTCTAAGTCTACAATGGTGCGAAGTCGGAAAACCCAAGCGGCTAGTGAGGCTGACGTGCGTCACGAACGGACTTTTAGCCGTTCTAGTGGATCACGGCTTAGAGTGCGTCGCGGCTCGAGTTTAACTGATTTAGATAAACTCCGTTGTACCACTGGTTCCAGTGGAGGTGGTTCGATTGGGGACTTAATGAACATGTTTAGTGGTAGTGCTACGTCGATAGGTAGTGATAGTTTGGTGGCGCGGACAGTACCGTTGGAGACTGTTCGTAGGAACATACCGCCGATTTCTACTCCGCCGCCTCGACCGCCGCCCTCTCCGCTCATACACACGTCCCGACCTGTTGGACCACTAACTATGGCACAAAGAACTCTACGGTTCAGCAGGCTGTTAAAATATCAACCCTGTTCCACTGACGTTGCTATTGTTTTGGTAAGGAAATACTATACATTTTTTACATAAATGACGTATATTTTTAAATAAATATAAATTGTCATACAAAATATAATGTACGGTTAACTTAACAGTTTGCTATAATATATTCATTTAAGCGATGTTTTTCATTAAGAAAATGTTGAAAGTGTAATGTTATTAAAATATTCCATACTATGAAAATTTATTCATGAAAAGTTTTCCTATTATTCAACCATTCAGAAAATATGTATACACAATTTAGAAGTGAAAAAAATCTGAATTAAACACATTTTGATCTGAATAACTATGTATATTTATGTGCGGGATGAAAAGGTCGTGAAGTGCATTACTGTGCTTTTCGATTTCAGTATAAGAATTAACGAAAGCTTTAAATAAAATTAAGTAGGTCGATAGTGCATCATTGAATGATTAATGAGTAACGGTGCCGCGCGGTTTCACCCGCTATATAAACTACAGCCAAGGTTTCGTTCTGACGTGTTTCTATAGTCTCATGAAAATTCGTTAAGTAATTGTCGCATTAAATAGTAAAAAGCGTGCAAACTTTCGCATTTTCAATATTAGCAAATATGTTTAGGTCTCATTACCAAGTGTTTCACATGATTATTAGTCGATAACTTTAAACAATATACAGGTTGTTTAGGGACTACTCCCGAAAACGAAGACTGGTGAGAATACTAATGACACCTTTGATGAAGAGATGAAAAAACATCGAGCCTGACTAAAAAAAGACATATTTTTAATATTTTTATTAGCATTATTTACGCTTCATCTTGTAAGAACAGCTAAATAAAACGATAGTTTCATATGACCACCTGCAATGACCACCAGCAATGAAGTGTGATAACAAAAACAGCTGGACAAACATTATAGAGCGTAATAACGCTAATAAAACGTTTTCAAAATATGATTTTTTTTGTTCAGGATCGATTTATTTCCGTACCAACGCCAAAGGTGTCATTAGTCCTATCACCTGTCTAGGTTTTCGGGAGCAGTCCCCAAACATTCTGTATTTGTTTGGGTACAATATTTGCTTCTTATCTTGCCAAAACCTAGGAAAACACATAGGTGCTTAAAATTTTTGAAAAGTTATAAGTAATTCAAAATTAAATTCTGTCTGTCTGTCCTTTGACCTTTTCATATTCTTACACCTAGCCATTCGACTTTATACAAAAAAATTCGTACACCCTTCATCCTTACTCATAACACGCCCACGTCTTCATCCGTCAAGAGACCCATTATAGATCTAGTAGGTGATTCACTAAGCTTAATTAAGTATATACCTGGAAAATGGTGATTAAACACTAAAGTGCAGTGATGTGATACAATATCTTATCATAATAGCCTAGAATTTCGTAATATTGACTTTTATTGATAAAACCTATTGGCGAATGTATGGAACCCCCGAGATTACTGAAACGTAATATTTTGTTAATCACACGTTTAATTTTTATTTTATTCCGCTGATTACAACGAATTTTATAAAATTAAAATTCTTCACTCTTAAAAATTCTTATATCTTAGGTAAAATTTGCATTTTACTAAACCAAAAGAAATTTAGAAATTTCTAAGTTTTTCTTATAGTACATTAACTTTGTTTTTCATTTTTAAAGATCAATAATAAAAATCACGGCTTTTTAAAAGACAAT
This sequence comes from Hebomoia glaucippe, assembly GCA_025727935.1. Lineage (NCBI taxonomy): Eukaryota > Metazoa > Arthropoda > Insecta > Lepidoptera > Pieridae > Hebomoia > Hebomoia glaucippe. Next base: position 8,365,862 of record JAOSYY010000009.1, on the reverse strand, counting down.
TTAATTATTTACAAGTTTTGCTATATCTACCTTATGACAGAATCTTAAGCGTATTTCTTCATGAATTTTAGTAGGTATTTTAATTTTGGCATTTCAATATTGTGAATACATCTATTGAAGTCGCCGATAACTTTTACTGAATGTGTCATCATTCTAGATATAATGTCCTTTAAACACACACTGAGGTCCGATACTTCTTTGAACCCGTGGATCGCAATCTCCGCCATCACCACCGGAAAAGGAGATGTTTCGTAAAGAAACTGAAAATAATAACCATTTTGTACTATAAAAGTGATTCAAAAATCGAAAATAATTTTTAACAGAAAACGTTTAAAAATACAATATTAAGATTAAATATGAAAATGCTTTTTCTTTTATATACAAATAATCGAATTGAAAGTCTTATGATCCCGATTTATAGTCGTAATAAAAATACTATTTTCGTATATAATATAATCGTTTAAAATTTATAGTACTAGCTATAAAATTTAAAGTGTTTTCAATTTCGAAAACGAGTAAAGTTCTTATCGAGAACTGGAAAAACTTGTTCGAAAATGAAAGGATATACGTTTTAAATTATGCAGTTAAAGATAATTTTGAAATGTGTTATTCGAAAAACAAATACGATATTTCTAACATTATTGTACAAACTTTAAGTCCTTAAGGACTTACCACAGTCCTTTCGAGATCTTGACTTTCGTGGGAGCAATTTCCACCAACTTGCTGTTGCTTCTGACACTCGAACAACTTTGAGGCAGAATATTTCTTAAGATTCTCCAGAGTCTCGAAGTGAACTTGTAACTTCTCTGAAATATTATTTAAATGTACCTACTTACTACTAGCTAATAAAACTTTATTTGAGTTTAGTTAACTTTTCCCTGTGTAAATGTTAGAACCATTAGCAATTAGTTCTCGTTAAGAAACAATTTATTAATACGCCCCTCGTAAAAGATTTATTTTTGTTAGCAAATACCTGCTACTTGAACCGCGTTGGTATTAAATTTACAAAGGAACAAAAAATGTTATGATAAAAGAAACAAATTAACAAATTATTTGTGTATCAATTTTCATTTTAATTCAAAATTTCGCACTCACAATTTTAGTATATAATTATATCAGCTCAAATATTATTAAAAATAATATTTACTCGTTTAAATATATGTGTAGTCCATTATATTGGAGGTTGTAAGAGTGATTATTACTCATATGAAAGAATGATCCACAAAGGGCTTAGATCTTGTTAGATCTATAGAGAATAATAGAAAGGTCTATTATTACAATCATCGGTTTGTTATGATTACATCCTGTATTGTTCAAAACGGACATGCTCAAGTCTAGATAAACAAGGAAGGCTGACCCATAATATCACTAGTTTGTGCATGCACGTATTGACACACTCACCGGATATGCCGTTTATATTATATTCAGTTTGTAATATCCGGTTTGAGAGCCAATAAATAGATATTTATCGGTTATTATAGTAACATTTTTGTCAAAACAAAAACTTATTTGTGACTTGAGATGAGTTAGTTTTCAATTACATGGACAGTATATCAAAATGGTCCAAATACAATTGTATTTTTTTTAATACGAGTAAGAATTTATAAAGATTATATACTCAACTCCTATACAGAAAATTACAAGTAAGGTGTTCTAGCAAATCTCATTAAATCTCGTGAAGTTAGGAAAAGGTTTCCAAATTAAGGGAACAACAGCCCACGAAGTTAATGGGCCCTACCTTTATAAACTGAACATTAGTCTTCTATTGCGTAAACACATGCTATAAAATAAAACGAACCTGGTAATCTTTGTACCCTCTGATAGCCTAGAGCCAAGCAGAGCGTGACATTCTCATCAGCAAGCTGCAGATTCTCGCCCAGTAGTTTTACGATGCTTTCCTTGCAATAAGTGCCGTTGCGAGGTTTACGATCGTGAATTATTACCTAGCAAGTTTTTAAACCATGTTACATGAAGTATTTTATCGTGAAAACTTAAGATATAAACTTTATTTCCCACTGCTCTAATAAAGTGGGTTAACAGCCACGGTGTTTAGAAACTTAATTTTGTATCTATACAGCTGAAGACTTTGTTTGTTTGAACGCGGTAATCTCGGGAACCGCTGGTCCGATTTAAGAAATACTTTCAGTGTTGCATAGTATATTTATCGAGAAGGGCTCTAAGTTATATTATTTTTAAAAAGATAGGGATCCTTGCTAAAAGTGCAATAATGTAAGCCTAGGTGTAAAAATCGAAATGAACACGAGCAATGCCGCTGGCAGAAGCTAGTCTTTGTCAAAATTAAGTATATTGAATGTATAAATTGGAATGGAGAAAAGCTTTATCTGTAGAAGGAATAAGATTTAACAAAATTAAAAATGTTACTAAATTTAACGGCCCGTATAAAATATTCAAAACGCATAAATGGTAATGGATGGATGGGACTGATAGAGAAATAGACTTAAATAAATACGAGTGGACAGTAATTGAAGTAAAATTCGACAAATTAAATTATGGATAGGTGACGTCAAGAGCGGTCGATCTAGAAATGATCAGAATTATAAGAGACAGGTTGACGTAGATGTTGGAAAAATGTAACATATAGCTATAGTATTGTAAATTGTTGTAAAAATAGCAATGGAGGCTTATTTAAAAACTAAGTAGATAGTTTACAAAAGACTAGACTAATATTAAACTTATGGCATGATATAGTATACAATTATATTTTTATAGGCACATTACGATTATAAACACAGATAACACACAATTAACTGCGACGTCGACTTTCTAAAACAATTCTACATTATACAACAAAGATTAAAATTAATACGAAACTAGTATTTCGTTCGCAATTTCCAAGTGAGTAGTTAATGATCCGTGACCCGTTTTCTAGGTCTTTTGCGTATTTTCCACTTTACAAAGTAATTAAATGTAATTTGAAAAAAATGTTGACCCAATTATAGTTCGCGTTCTTTTACAATACCATAAGTTACCTATATCATAAAATTAGATTTATTAAACGTGTTGTTTGTAAAAGGTCTCGTAATTAAGGAAGGGAATTATTAAGAAAATAAAGAAACAAAACATCGTCAATAGTCCGGTCTTTTATAAGTAAAACTAGCTGACCCCGCAAACGTTGTTTTGCCACATAAAAATAGGGGTTGACTGTAGAGGGGTGAAAATTGGGGGTTGT
>JAOSYY010000009.1:8351267-8362572 GCA_025727935.1 Hebomoia glaucippe | reverse complement strand
TTCATAAGGTTTGGTCGAGCCGTTTCGGAGGAGTTCGATTACGCACCCCGTGACACGAGAATTTTATATATTAGATATATATCATACTAGAAAATAGAGATGGCTGTAGATAGAAACAGAATTGGCATTTGGAGATAGATTATCGGCATTCAAAAAATAATAAAATGATACGTTAATACTTTACTTTTTTCAATATCTATTATGTGTCCGATTGATCAATTTCAAGCCTGTCCCCATTGATTGTTAAAGTATTGAAAATTAAACTCACTTGAAAATACAACGAAATCTGTTCAAGGTAAACTGTCATATAATTTATAGCTTTATCAGCTTCATTCTTCATGAGAAGTTTTATTTGTGAGACCAGTGTATCCATATCTTCTCTCGACTTCTGTGTTCGTACTTGTATGTCGGCTATTAACGTTCGATAGCCATTTATTAAATTTTCCTGAAAATCTGTTGTCTGAAAATTGATAATTGTTTTCTTCGATAATTATTCATTTTCTTAAACAATATGTCCACATAAGTACATGGTAATTAAGTTATGATTTAATTGAAAACTTGTAAGATTCCTTGTTTTCTAAAAACGCAACTGAATGTTAACTAAATGCTTAAAAGTTTCTGTAATTTTTATACTGTATGGAAAATATGAAGCAGACGCATTTAAATAAATGAGTTCTAAAAATAGGATTGTGAACTATAAATGTTAATGAAATCCAAAATCTCGTTGGATTTTTAATGTTCTATTGAGAAAAGACGAAAACCGGCATAAAACAGCAATGAATGAAATACGGGTATACGAGTACTATAAAATTTACGATGGGTCTATAAATAAATAAGGTTGAGAGATTGAAGTATGAGGTTTTAACAATGGAAACGTTTAAGAGGTTCTTATTAAGTGTTTCTTTTAAATTTAGAACAAAAATATCATTTGAATTACTGTCTCGTTCTAAAAAATGCGTTGATTTTTTTTTTGTAATCATTGCAATTCTATTAAGGTTTCCTACACGCGATAGTTAAATAAATATGTTTTGATAACAATTCGAACTAAAAAGCGGATTATTTTATTGTCATTAGTATGCGTAGAGATTTTCTAATAAATTAAACGTTTTGATGTGAATACAAATTGTGTAGAGTAAATCAAGCTAATATTAAGAGTAATTCAAATATTGAACGAACAGTATTTGAGAAAATATGTACGTAAAAACGTCAATAAAAGATTTTTTGAAAAAAAAAAGAGTTCCGCGATCTCCATGATAAAACTCTAGTAACATTTCAATCTGAAAAGGAATTTTTAAGTGAGTCAGGAATAAAGCGACTGTCTTAACCAGTCGCTAACGAAATACGTGAATGTGAAATTCTAGCATTTGAAAAAAGTCTTCGCAAACTGACCTGAATGGTGAAGACGACGAATAAAGCGGCGAGAATAAAAAAGCTTTCACGATTCATCTTGGAACGTTTGGCAATTCACATCTCAACTGTCACACATCCTTTAGGTAATTTCACAGCATGCATAGACCGGTTACTTTGTCATTAATGATCGATCGACTGAATGTAGCTGTTTCTTTGTTCGTAATTGTTTTCATTTCGGAGTGTGATTGAACTACGGATTGTTATGATTAGGCATTGTATACATTGAAAGTGTTACGGAGCAATGACAATAAAACCTGAGTCAGCCAATTAATATTATTATTTCGCTATAAGATTGTATGAATTAACAAAAGAATATTTGATTAAAATTTTCTTTTCTTGGACTTTATGCAGCTTTTTTAGAAAATAGCATGGACACTTTATACATATTTTTTTAACAATATCATATCTTCATGCTATTTTTTATTTAGAGAGTACAGTAAGTGGAGGGGAAAACGTGATTAAATAAAGAAAATGATTTCATCTTCTGTACATGTGTTATGAAATATTGTGAGTCTTTCTATGCAAATAAAAAATATTTAGGAGCTCAATTAAAATGAAAATTTATAAGTAACTCTTTGGGCATTTCAGCTGGGAAACAATTTTTCGTGATACTCACCCCTTCCATTTTTCGAGGAACAGTGTCTATGTGCGATATATACGAGAGAAAATAAATTTTGCCGCAGCTTGGTAGGTTAGAAATTTATCGGTTTGAACATTTTTATAGTTCACATTTAAATCTAGTCTTATATCAAACTTTTCTACAGATTTAGAGTTAATATTTTACCGTTTTTGATTTGCTATTTGGCACAGCCAGAACACATGATTTGATGATTTAACTAATTATAATATTCATGTTATATACATAATTTAAATATACATAATATACGTCTGTTAAAGTTTATGTTAGTATCAGTACTGATTCATTATTATACATAATCTTAAACACATCCACCCCACTACAAATAATTACAAATATAAGATTTATAATTATATGAGTAAAATTCGGAAATAGCCAAGGTCAAATTATTCTCATATTATAACTGTCCATGTATGTATTACATTATATATGTATTATATAGTATGTGTTACAGTACTACTCGCTAACTCCAGGTCCTTCGCACCCTCGCTCTATTCAGTCATTCTTTCCAAGCTCAAAACATATTTTTAAAAAGTTAATTATTTCTATAAAATTTATATTATTCATATAGTAATGTTAGATAATGTTTTAAGTCTATTCTTGTTAAGTGTTATAAAGCAAAGTTAGTTATATCTGTTTCTGTAATAATTCGTAAGTTGGTTGTTCTATGCGTGATGCACATCAAAGGAATGTCACTTTATTTGTATAACAGCGCCATCTTGTCGTATTGTCGTGTATTACAATTGAACTGTTGTGTTCGGATATGTTTATGTAAGGCAGTTGAGTGTAAAATTCTGAAGTTCAGTAGATGGAGTCTGTTTCATTTCACTATATATAACTGGTACTACGGCGTAGGCAACTGAAGTATTGGTATCTGGGACAATAGATTTCAGCCATGACAGTGTTTCTAAGTGCTACTCAGTAAATTTAAAAAATCAAATTTAATAGGTTCTGATATTTTTTTCTATTTCAATTGCTAATTTAGAATCTATACTAATATTATAAAGCTGAAGAGTTTGTTTGATTGAACGCGCTAATCTTAAGAATCTGGTCTGATTTGAATAATTATTTCGGTTTTGAATAATACATTTATCGAGGAACACTATAGGCTATATTATATTTTCAAAAAAATTAAAGATCTTACTAAAAGTCGAATAATGTAACTCGAGGTGTCAAAATCGAGTTAGTAACGAATAAAGGCATATAGTTTATTGCTCTGTATTTCGTGTTCTTATGAGATAATATATCTAAAGGGTTCCTGCTCTGTAGCAAATCCTATGAGAAACCTCCAAAAACAAACGAAGGAATTAATTTTGCATTTCAATTTATAAATAGGTACGTCTAAAATTGTTATCAATTTTATATAATGTTCCTAATTAGCGGTTCTTAAAAAATAACATTGTTAAAGGTGAAATTAACTGTGCCATATTTATGCCAGAGTAATTTCAATTAAACTCATCGTAAATATTAATAATCTTGCAAGCCATTAGTTTAAAAGTATTTTAATTAAACTAAAGTGCGCCTTACCATGCATTAAGAGTGGTAAAATGTTAATTATAATAATGCAGTGTAATATTTGTGCTATGCGAATATAATTTTAAGCGCGTATATTTATGGAGTGTAAGACAAATTTTGATAGCACCGTTGTGGTATTTTAAAACAAAATACATTTATAGAAAATTAAGAGAAATATATATTGAAAACGATAGATTACAACAAAATTAAGCTCCTTCTAAAAATGGTAGAAAAAAGTCAGTAAATTTAAATTTGTAGTTATAAATATTTTTGCTTATTTGCGTCCGAATATGGCGTCCAATTATAATTTAATCTATGTAATGTAATGGAGACCAATGAGTTGGCTAAAATAATTAATTTTTAACTCAATAACTACGTTAGGAAAAGTTACAAAATATACCAGTTATAATAACGCGAGTCTTCATAATGCATTATTGTTCTACAATCCATTTGTCTAGTGTTCAAATTGAATTGTTTTAATGTTCTCGTAAAATTTTACAGTTGAAATGAAACCGAAGTGTAGGCTTTTTGTTACAATTTGCCTTCGTAATAAAATGGGGTCTTTTAAACGCAATGGTGCAGAAAATGCTGTGTTAGCTACATTCGTTCGAATGAGGTTGTTGAAAATTTATAATGAGATGCATTCAATGTAATAAAGATATGTTCCACTTAGAATGTGCACAATTCAAGTGTTACAGCGTATAATAAAATATTTCTATTCATAAATGTTTACCATCTCAGTATGTTTCAATGATAACACAGTTATGTACATTTAAATCGTAGTTTATGTCTGATATTAAGTCCCATTCAAGTCTTACGTAAGTGGATTTAATACAATTATTTACCAAAGTCAGCAAAAGTAAGCAAAGCATTTCCCCCCCTCCCATGGGCTTACGTAAACATTTTTTTATTAATATACTAGCTGCCCCAGCAAACGTCGTTTTGCCACCTAAATATTTTGCGATTAAAAATTACGGGTTGATTGTTGAGGGGTGAAAATTGAGGATTGTATGTATTTATGTATGTATCATAAAAAAATAGAAATTAAAAATTTTGTCTAAAAATAAAAAAAAAATAGGGGTGGACTACCCCTAACCTAACCTAACCTAACATTTAGGGGGATGAAAAATAGATGTTGGCCGATTCTCATAGATACCGGATAAGCATAAAAATATCATCAAAATCGGTCAAGCCGTTTCGAAAGAGTATGGCAACGAAAACTGTGACACGAGAATTTTATATATGAGATTAATTTTTAAATGAGTCATGATCAGAAGTTCAGTCTAATTATTATCTAGATACCCCCATTTCAGCCAAAATAAGCAAAGCAAAGACCTTCAGCCAGTCAGTATTATATAGTGCTTATATAATTCAGCAGTATTATATAGTGCTTATATAATACTTGAAAGGCCTCTTATACTAAAATTTATTGAAATTTTCTATCAGTGCATAATTAATAAGATATTGGATAGCACATTGGTGGAAGGTAAATCAGATAAAAATTTAAAGTTATGTGGAACGTCACTGAGTGGCATAAAATATATACGGTTTTTCATGCCGGTACAAAGAGTATTAACAGATCTTCATATCTAAAAATACACACATAATGTAAGCATTTTTTTAATCTTTATAAGTCTTGCCGTGATTTCTTTGAGATAGTATTTCTTAGCGAACTGGGAGCTAAATATAAGTCGTACAAATATACTTATGTGGTCTATAAAGTCTATTTTATACTAAATTTGTATGATTTAATATTATTCATTTATTGTCTGAGAACAGTAGATTGTCAGAATCTGAAATAATTACGATATTGTTTATGGTTTGAGCTTTATTGCGTTATTATTGTAACACATAAAAGCGTTGCCTTATTAAAAGCTATTTAGTGGGAGCTTGTCTCAAAGTAGGTCATACAAAGCAAAATTAATCAAGTGTTCGGTCGTAAATCCAGTTAAAATAAGGTAATGCTATATTTTTTCAATGGAAATTATATACTTAATAATTGTTTATTTTATATTCCTTCTATAGATGTTATTTATATTTTATTACCTATTAGAACTATTTCGCCATAAACGTCAACTTTGGTTAGATGGTGATGAAGAAATGCGCATTTCCGTTTCCTACTTAAGAAAAAAGAATCTCGAATTAAAATTAACACAGATCTCATCACCACGGGAACATTAGATCTATTAATAATAAGGTGTATTCATGTGTTTTACGTTTACTTGATTCCATTTTTAGTTAATTTTACTTTTAAAATTTAACAAGTGATTTTCAATGAAATTCAAACTCAATTGCGTAGAAAGCTCCTAATTTTATGCGCATTGAATTAGCATTATTGTAGCTAATCACCATTGTTTTAGCGGATAGGTGTGCACACAGTGACTATATAAGCACAGGCTTTGTATAACGCTTTTAGCATTATTGTAGACTAAAGTATCCGTCCCACCTTAATTGGGAATCTATAATAGTAATTATACTGAGCACCTTCTCATAATATTAGCCTTTAAACAAACCACAATCACTGTTTCAATGTACTAATAAATGAACTAAATGTTATGAGGGTTTGTATTAATATTAAACACTAAATTTCTGACGTCAGCTAAAATATTTCAATAACTTCTCCCGTTGATATTATTAGTCCATATTTGTTTTGCATTGGTGTGTAAGATGTGATTACGTAAATTTGTTGCGTAATAGGAACTTAAGCTAAGTGTTTTACTAAAACTATGTACTGTTTAATTTCGAAACATATTAGTTCACGTTGTATTTAGAAGGTGAAGACTTAATTTCGATTTTGATATATTTACTAGCTTGCCCCAGCAGTTTCCATAGCGTTCATTTCGATTTTTACACATTGAGTTATATTATTGGACTTTTAGTAAGGATCCGTAATTATTTTGAATATATTATATAGCTTATAGCTATGCTCGACAAATGTATTAGCCAACACTGAAAGAATTTTTCAAATCCGACCAGCAGTTCCTGAGATTAGCGCGTTCAAACAAACAACCTAACTTTTCAGCTTTATAATAGTAGTACAGATATTTATGATGCGTATGAGCATGAAGTTACTTTAAATTGAAATTTTGAGTATATTTTTTAGATTCTCGAAATAAAAATAAATAAATGAGTAGTTTTAAGATCTGAATAATTTAAGGTACTATGGTTGACGTTGATATTATTTCTGCATTGTTGTTTTGTACTTGCATTCAGCAACTCTGCAATTACATTTACATTCGAAATGAGTTCTAGAAGGGATTTCCGAATAATACTGCTGCCTGTGCAAAAAAATATTTTCTTCATTCGTTCTTACTGGTGCAGTCGGTTTTGTGGAAGCAATTCTGGATAACGATTTTCTCACGTATATTCAAAGTTTCGTGTCTAATCTTAGGATGGTTTCATTGAAGAGATTGCGTTTAGCTATACGTGGAAGGATCTTCGATTAATTATAGTGGGAATCTGGATCTCTCAAAGCCGAGTGAATATCAATCAGAGAAATTTATAGATTCAGTTAAGATGCAATTATTGTCACTTTCATTTTCGATATACAATTACCATGATGTAATTAAAAAGGCAATAAGATGGTTCGGGTATCGTCTATAAACCTGTGACATTTAGTTAAAGTTATCTTTAAAAATTAAATATTAAACTCATATTTCAAAGACAATACCCAATATGTTTTATGGCAACATGTTGTTACAAATAAAATTGTGAAAGCATTCCTGTGACTTAAAGGAAATACGTTAGAAGCGTATTACATTAAAAAGGATAAAAAATGTCTCTGGAACACAGTATTTGAACATTTGCAGTTTAATCATGTAGCTGCCATATAGAGGTCAGAGCAGTAAACGCGAAAATTGTGTTCTTGGGTAATGTTATGTTATTACCTCTGCATTTTCCTCAAAGATAAGAGCCGTGTTCAAGTATGGCAAGTGGAAAATTCTTTTAACGCAATATATATAAAGAGTCATTAGAAAATATGTAATAGTAAAAATCGTATTAAAGGAATTCTATGTACTTTTTAAAATGTATAATTAAGGAAGTTTATGTCGGATGAGATGACATGTTCCATTTTTAAAATTAATTGACATCGTTAATCGGTTCAAATTCAACTGTCATTTATTAAGTCAGTCAATGTATTTTCTAAAATTGTCAGAGTAGTTAGTTGCATATAAGCAAATATCAATATCCTTGCAATGGGATTTTGCTTCAAATTTTCATTTTTATATATAAGTTAACTGACCCAGAAAACTTCGTTTCGCCACATAGATATGTCACGATTTCTCTGAAATTATAAAAAAGCCTATACCTTCCTGAAATAATTTTTCAAATCGGACTAATGGTTTCTGATACTAACGCGTGCACACAGACAAAAGTACAAACACTTTAGCTTTATAATATTAAGTATAGATTAACACGGCTCTACTAGAAGAAAAAACAACGGTGTCTTGAAGTTACATACATTATGAAAATTAAATATGTATTTTCTGCCCTTATTATGTCCAATTAAGTGAGCTTTATGCTCTTATTGACTATATTAAATACACGTAGCATATATTTAATTAACGTTGTAATCAAGTTGAAATTAAGTAAATCATATTTTAATGTAAAATTATTTATAATGTGATCCGATGGAATTCTTAAATTAATATTTAAGTAGGCAATCAGTTCAACAGAAATGTGTGCGTAGTCTATTAATTTCCGAATACAAATTGGCTCGTTTTACAAAACAAACAGAGGCGTCATAATCTTATTGACTGTGGCCTTGCTGCCTAAATGAAGATTTACAAACGTTGAACATTCCAGTTACAAAAATATAAATACAAATTGTATAAAATTAATTGGAGCATATTTTATTAAGTTTTTTAGGGATTCTAAAATCCAATTTAAACTCTAAATAAAAAATGAATCTGTCGGCAGCGCCTTATTCCATAATGATGATTTATTAACGATTTCTAGTTGCTGATGTCGTATCGAAAGGTTATATGAGAAAAGTGGTCTTTGAGTCGTGTATAAATTTTTCAGTAAATTTCCTCACTTCAGATGAAATAAGCAAGATTTTCAATGCGCTTGTTACATGGAAGTTCTTTTAAAACTTTCATAACGTTTATATATACGCCATTAAATTTTTGTTCAAGCAGCCGCCTTCCGTTATTGTCTAAAGGAGTCTTGTTTGCTGTTATTGACAATACCACGCTTCGGGTTATTGTATTAGCTTCGTTCTTAGCTATTGTGAGAAATTCCGAAGATATGCCAGTTTATATTGCTTTCGAGCCGAAACTTAAAGCTTTTGGTACGCCCTATCTCGATGATTTGATTCTTTTTTAAATTATTACGTTTATAAAAATCTATTTTTTTTAGTTTAACAGTTAACACTGGGTTTCAATACTAGTTCTTATTAATATTATAAAAAAGAAAATACAGATTTTTTATAAAAATACAATTTAATTCCCTTCTAAAAATGTACGCATAAATACGAAAAATTAATTTAAGAATTTCGTATATAAACAGTATTTAATTATACTTATGAAGGATTAATATCAAAGAAGAGCTTTGTTTTCGACATAATTTTCGTGGAAATATTGTCCCATTAACTTGCTGAGAGCTAAATTCGCATCTGCAACATAAGTAAACATGATTTGCATACATTCCGCAGTCCAATTACGTAAGCTTTTAGGCTTTTAGCTGATACTGCATTTTTATATATGTACCTCAATATTAGTTAACATGCACTGTATTTTTATAAAAATATTTTTTTTTAGTTCTAGTAGTTAACTAAAACTATTGAAATAATTTAAAGAGGTGCAACTTCCAAAGTTCCATCTTCTATACAAACTTCTGCCAGCGGCTTCACTCGTGTACATTCGATTTTTATACCTTGAATTACATTATTGAACTTTTAGTAAGGATGCCAATTTTTTAAAATATAATATCGCCTATAGTCTTCCTCGATAAATCTAATATTTAACACTGAAATAATTTTTAAATCAGCCCAGCAGTTCCTGATATTAGCGCATTCAAACAAACAAACTCTTCAAATTTATAGTATTAGTATAGATTTGTTTTAAAGCCACTTTAGACGCAAATGCTAAAATTATTTTTTTGACATATAAATATATATTAATAATATCGTGATAGTAATAAATAAGATAAGTGAAAAATGAGCTGGTGAATAAATTTTTCGGTGCGTGCTAAGAAAACGGTTTAAAATTAATTAGAGTTGAAATTAGTAATATTAAAAATAAATGAATCTATGAGACCGAAGTTACACAGACAGTCACGCGTAATGTTTATATATAGATCTTTATTAAGAACTGTTTTAATATGAAGTTTTCCCGTCAAATTATAATGAGTGATCTATAGTACAACAAGTTAGCGTGTTGCGCCAAAAGAAGCAAAGGCCGTAGACTCATTTAGTTAAAAAAGTTACGTACGAATAGATAGTGGCGGTGAACTGTTGAACTTCCCTACTGAAAGTACTAACGACGCGTTGGCTATTGTTCTTTGCTTTTTGTCTTCGGTGTAAGTACTGTTATGTATATAGAGGTGGATACAATTAAGTAGTTTTTCGTGTGGTAATAATACAAGAAAACTGGCAAAATAACTGCCATATACAGGCTGTTTGGGGACTGGTCCTGATAACGAAGACGGGTAGTCATAATGACACCTTAGTTGAAGGAATGGAAAAAAAATCAATCCTGGCTAAAAAAAGACATTTTTAAAATTTTTTTTAGCATTATTTACGCTCCAACTTCTAAGTACAACTAAATGAAATGATATTTTCATAAAAAATACATAACGAAAACAACTGGACTAACATAATGGTGCTAAATAACGCCAATAAAATGTTTTAAAAATAACATTTTTTTTGTCAGAATCGAATTTTATTCCGTACCTTCATCAAAGGTGTCATTAGTACTATCACCTGTCTTCGTTTTCGGGAGCAGTCCTCACACACCCTATATACATAAGAACTCATAGTGTACGGTTTGTGGATTATTTTTTTTAACACCGCCAGTTTGTTTGTTTAGTAAACTTAAACTTATGTGGCTTTTATCTAAGCGTCTTTAAAGGAAATCTAGGACTAAGGCCTCTAAAGATACAAATTCTTCATAGACCATTTTGTAGAGTACAAGCATAGTTTCTGCCCAATCATTTACTTCCTAGACCCTAAAGTTTCCAACTTGTTTAAAGTTAAGGCACTTTCAAATAGAATGTGGATCTAAAACTTAGTTTACAGAACTCTCGCGTCTAATCAGACAACCAATAAACCTTTATATTATACATTTTAGTCATATTCTGAAAACTTTTCAAGGCAGTTTTTTATCTCCATAGACAATGCGTGGGCTGTAATAAGTTTGAGGTGTCCATCTAAACCGTAAATAGCGTGGTTTTGTTTGTTCGAAAGCAGTGATGATCGAGGACGCTCTTGGTATTTTCTTTGGAATTTCCAATTTCAATAATATCTTTTAAGTATTTTTGACTAATTAAAAGCTAGAATGATTTAAAAAATTCGCCACCTTGTTATATCTGCGATAAATTCTAGCAAAGAATCCATTTATAAAGTGGTATAGCTGATCGTGGATGTGCTAAAATGTTATTGGAATGTAATTAATGAAATCTGAGCCGATTAGGGAATCATCATTAGTTTGTGGGCGGAGTTTAATGACGTGAAAAGAGATTTAGATATTTGGGCTTTTTGAGATATAGCTATTAATGTTAGTCGTTTCACGGATACATCGT
>JAOSYY010000009.1:8324496-8336877 GCA_025727935.1 Hebomoia glaucippe | reverse complement strand
CGCTAAAATCGGTTCAGTAGTTTCCGAGTTCATCCCGGACAAACATCGTGACAGGAGATTTATATATATTAGATATAGTGTAAAATTAATATTTTAACAATAGCCTATTTATAAAGATTAGAAGTTAGAAAAGAGAGACATGAATAAGTTCGTATTTTTTTTAAGTCAAAACTTAACTACAATATTTGGGAAAGTTAATTATTTTTTACAAATACTTGTTTAGTTAGGTATAATAAGGCCAGGATTTATAAAGAATTCTTTCACCAAACAAATTAAGTAGCAGGCAAAGTAGGCCATCTATACCAAAAAAGAAAAACCTGTGTAGAGAGCTGATAAAACCTTTATATGACTTCACGTCCTAAAATTCAAGTTAACTTGTGAAGAGGTTTTTTTCATCAAGAAAAATTTTTCGTAAAGAATTTAAACAGTTTTAATTAAAAGAATTCCTGCCTTAACTTTTCAGGCCTGTTAAATTGTCTCCATTTATAGAATTTTATTCTGTTAGATAACACAGGAATTGCGAAAATTAAAATGTTTTGTACCAAAGTAAATATCAGGCGGAAACTCCCTCGAGGTAAGCTTGGGGTGAATTTTGAATAAAGATGTGTAAATATTCTTTGAAACATACGTTCTCTTGTTGACAAAAAAATTGTCTCGTTTATATTATTATAATTATGAATTGCAACCGTGCTATAGAACACAAATATAGGATCAACGGCAAGTAAATTTCTGTAAATTTTAAGTACGTTTGATTTCAGCCGTAGACTTGTATGATTGTATTTGAATCGTTTTCGACCTTTAAAGGATTTATAGAAAACACATTATATGAATTTCGTCCGAGTCGTAAATCTGCTAGTGTAGTAGCACGATTAGGTTCCAGAATTGCAAATATCAAAAATAGATCAATATAAACTCGTACCGAATTAGATTGGACTTAAATTACTATTTCTTAAGCATAAAGAAACATAAGTATTTTTTCTTACTGTAATAAATTTAATCCAATTTAGTCGCACAATTGCGCTTTTCTTTACGGAAGACTTTCTCTCACAATGGGGCCTAAATGAGATTTTGTCTTTTCCTTAACAGACGTAGAGATAGGTATATGGGCTTACTTCCGCAGAATGAAAGTAAATAGTCATAGATTATTTTATTTATGTATTTGGGAATAAAGGGCTGAGTTTATACTTGGAAATTTCTAACAATTATACGTTTCTAAAGGTTTGTATACACATTGGTACGTGATTCATCTTCTCATCTCATATAAGCTAACCATCAACAGCAGTCTAGTTAAATGACTGTTTTAGCTGTTATGAACGTTTATTTAAATTGCAGTGTTGTATAATATGACGTTTTATTTATTATTATTAAGACTTACTAACTAGATACAGACACGTAACTGACTACTGAATTGCATATATTACATAATCTATGTATATATCTAACTTATAAAAATAAATAAAATAAAATGAACTATATACTCACATAATGAAAATCAAAAACAAAATCTTAATCAATCTATCTCTAACTCATCACTAAAATATAATAAAACTTAACAAGATTGTAAGGTTGTAAATAAAGAATGACATTATATTTTTTTAATTTTATAGATGTTTACTATAACGATGATGGGTTGATGATGTTAATAAAAAAATAAATATACATTCAAATTAATAATATATAGTATATTATAAAAAATACATACTCGTAAAGTCTGAAAAAAAGTTTGGTTGTTTATTATCGAATTGCATAAACATTATTGAGAGGGTTTAGAAAAATTGCGATAGAAATAATGTGTTTAACCAACACGCGAGATAAGTTTTTGTATAAGAAATATTTTGCGAACAATGTCACGTGTCATAGATAGTTTTAATTGGACCATAAAACAAAGCTGTCTAAATATCTGAAGAAAAATCATGCTTATACTTTTTGCTATATTTTTTAAGATATAAAATTATTGTTTCCTTGTTGTATATAAATTAAAACTTATATAAACTTAATTTCTTAATATAAATAGATATTTGATTTACGATCTCAAATTGATCTTAGTGATTCATAGAACCCTATTAATGCTATCAGGTTTTCTAAAACGTACTTAAGTTTTAATATTTCATGATAAATAGTATGAAATTCATTACAAAAATGATTTGATATAGAATTTCTCGCCGATAGCTCGTATCAGTTTAATCTGGCAGGCGATAGGTCTATAGATATCTTATGTAGGTCTTCTAAATATCTATTCATAGACGTTAAAAGCATTCACTTTGATTTAAAAGTGAAATTGCGCTCTACGCTTTCTATTTGACTTCGGTATTTTAGCTCAAAGTGTTATTAATTTCATTTAAAATTCGAATTATTAATTCAGTTATAATTCGGACGGATTGTACTGATCAGTTTAGTTTATGTACATGTTAGCCGATCATTCTATATTATCTCATAAAAATTTTTTTTTTGGTTCTTTGAGGGTTATTCAAATATATGGATGGAGGTAATCCAAGTATAGTTTTAAAAATAATATTTTATTAATCGACTAACGATTTTTCCGATTAACGAACCCTCATTAAGCCCCTACAATACCGCATACCCAATTAAAATAAAACCTTCAATTATTTCTTCGGATACGTTGTGAAAAGTATGCTTGAATAAAAAGAAAATTGAAAAACAAAAACTTTCTTGTCGTTACTGCCTCGTTAATCCTAAATTAGGGAAATCACATTCCCGGTAAATAAAATATGAAAATTATAAGCTAACGTAATATTACGTTTTGATATACAAAATGAATTCTTTATGATAAAATTTGTCGAGACCTCATTAATTTTTAAAAGAATATATAAAACACGAAAATGAAAATATCTAGTTTATTTTATATCCTATTTTATAAGGAGCACTTAAAATGGTACGTTGGCATCATTTCATATTATCCGAAGTTAACTTCCACGTCTTAATATGTATTAATACATTAAATTTACTGTTTTTTCACTTCTAGGATGTTACTTTAATGGTGGTCTTTACAAATACACAGTACTTTTAGCTATAAGACTTTATGAAGGTAGATAAAAAACTGAAAAATACACTTTAAGTCCTGAGTTTACAGATCGGCTAAAAATGATAAATCGTAGTCGTAACTACAATATATATACAGTATAAATTTAATCTACACTAATATTAAAAAGTTGAAGAGTTTTGTTTGTTTGTTTGAATGCTCTAATCTCAGAAAACGCTGGTCCGATTTAAAAATTTCTTTCAGTGTAGCATAGTAAATTTATCGAGGAAGACTATAACTATATTATATTTAACAAAATAGGGATCCTTACTAAAAGTCTAATAATGTAACCAAATGTGTAAAAATCGAAATGGACGCGAGTGAAGCCGCTGGCGGAAGCTAGTTTAAATATATATGTCAATACTACATTTAAACTGACATAAAAGGTACAATTACGTAGGATCTAAGTTAAGTTAATAATCCGTTCGGTTCAAAATATTATTAAAAAATAATATATGTATTTTTGTAACATTAATAATTTTATAAACGTCAATTTATGGTTTTAGATACAATTTTCCATACTTTTTGTTCGTATTACATAACTCTCTAGTTCTCTTCTGTGGATATATTCAGCATAATATATAATATTGTTTATACGTCGCCTATGGCCTAAGCAACAGTTGTGAGATGTGAGGAAGCGCGGGTCGGAGGCAAAATCAATAGAGCTAACCCTCCCCTCCTCAAAAGGCCAAAACATCCTGCTCTTGATGTGTATCTTTAGATTTTTGTTATGGTAATTTTATTTGGCTAGTATTATTGTATCTGTATCGTCCGAAAATAAGGTAATTTTGAAATTTTATCATATTTCTTTAGAATACCATACTTTTTGGTACTTGCAATATATAATTTTAACTTTAGTAATTAAAATAACGGTAATAATAAAATTGAAAATAATATATACAATCTATAAATATAGGGAGTTGTAAATAATGAATTTTTCATTAAACTCAATATATGAATAAATGAAATGCCTCGAAAAATATAAGTAAATAGCTGCATTGGAAATTCGCACATTAATTTTTCGGTAGATATGGTAACTCCACTTGCGTGGCTCCCACGGTCGGCATAAACAAGAATAATATCCAGAATCTTCTCAGCAGTAAATTTTACGACTTTTGTGAAACGTTCAAAAATATGGAATTTAAATAAAAGAACAAAATGTGATAAGGGGTTTAAATTATCACCTCAATTGAGAATGATTCATTGACTGTATTTTCCTCAAAAAGAACGGAAACAAAATAAAGGATAAATTCATTAATATGTCGGAAATAACAATTGGTTAGCATACATGATGGCTAAAAAGGATTTTAACAATGGAATAATAAATCTTCGGTGCGTCATATGCTAAGTCAGAGTTGTTTAGTCTCACAGACCTCAAATAATAGCCCTTCGAAAAAACCACTGTTGGTACCACACCTGAAAACTGTTGTAACATAACTGTTCAATTAAAAATTTCGCCTCGATTAGAAATTATCAAATGCCTGAACAGATGTGTATAGATTAGCTAAGAAATACGTCGTTTTCTATCAAAAAAATCGTATCGAAACTATTGGATTTGTTTAGAATCTGCAATTCCACAGACTGATGCAAACACAGGCCTAGACAAACAAGAAAATAATGTTTATGGTCGTAAATTTAAAACACACGTGTGATGATTTGTCCAGATAACTTAGTTTACTTAGATTAACTATAAATATACTAAAAATATGATAATAACGCCTAATTTACATGATGCTTGTAAATAATGTTTAAAAGTGTGTATTTAGGCTTTGGCATTGTTTTGTTTGAGTAGAATGGGATTACTTCACGGCGGCCCTTTTTGTTTACATATGAAACGTGTATAAAATATTCAGTTGGCAGCCCTGGTTCACTAAACCCTTGTTTTTTAAACAATGGTTTATTTGAGGTTTGTGAAATATATACAATTATAATAAATCATATACACGTATAAAGAAAGTTTTAGCAGCAATCTTTAATATGATTTCTTTTCCTAATTGCATATATAGGCATTGAAATTGGAAATTAAAATTGGTCAAGCAGCAAAAATAATTTACTTATTATTTTAAACCTTATTTATATTACTTTAATTTTGAAATCATTTTTTATAACGTAAACTACGAACAAAATGTATCCACATAGATGTTTGGTAATTTTTTTATAAATTCACTATAATATAAAGCGTATAAAAAGGCTTGTTTAGCGATAGACGGAAATTAACCTCCATTTTGCATGTTAATGTGTCGAGTTAAAAGTATTTTTCTTTTTAAAACTTTGCGAAAGTAGGCAACGTAATGTGTTCCAGAAACAAAATGGACACCGCAAAAATGTTAATTACATCCTGAAAGCTTTGTTTGTTTTAATTACTTTACCGTCCTGAATATATCGCTTTCTCTTTAATTTTCGTAAACTAATTCCGAGATTTCCTTTTGTGATTTAGATATCAATCTACAGATAGACGACTGAACACAAATTGCTGGGTAGTTTTTTTTGAAAATCTTTAAGATACAGTTACTATACAAGTCACTTTTTATATTTGCGTATAGTCTAAATATCAACGCTTGTTAAAAAGGTTCTTAAAACCCGATTATAAGTTATATGTATTTTTAGCCTTACAATTTAAGATATGTTTAATCCTAACATTTAGTTGAACTGACAATAAATAAGTCGAAACGTGCACGGTCACTTCACTATAATAATGATTATAGATCATAGAGCATCATCATCATGCAATTCTATTCACAAATTCTTATATAAGCATTTTCAGTCCCGTGAGGGTTACGTGTTCATTACGAAACACGTTCATGAATCTCCAACCGCCTTGAAAATATTTGCCAATTTGTGATAAATTGTTTCTTACTGCAAAAGCAATTCTAGGAAATGCCAGACGCATGCTCGCAAGTGATTATTTTACACCCGAGCTGAGCGTGGAATTACTGCTTTCAATAATATTGCGTGTTTTATACGCTGTTTCGTGCAAGAACGATTCATATTTTAGCTGGCTTCATTACATTTTCTGATATTATTGATGCGCAGTTTTAGCTACGTATAAGCAGAATACCAAATTGGTTACATTTGATATTACCAATATAGTTAGTGAAATTTATTTTCTTTCAAACGCCGATCCCAGTATACATTTAGCCTTTATGTACTTTTATAAATTTATTTTTATCTGTGCAGAGATGAAAATTTAGATAACCTTTTTTGTTTATTTTTTTTTAATAAATTACTGGCTTGATACATATTTGCGATTAGAGGAAGCGTTAGTAAAATTAATTTTACGTGGTCTGTCGTTAATTGGAATACATAGTTCGATTAATAATTCAAAATAATGGGTCCTCTACGGGCGACACCCCTTAATAATGGTTGTAATCGCTCTAAATTAGGGGCCGTTACCAAGCATAGACCAGAGTTTAATTATAACATGATGAAACAATTAATTAAAGGAAAATAATTGGTACAAAGATATTTTTAACCATAGTGATAGAGAATTCTCACATTCCATATCGGACCATGGGGCAGATACATCTTTCAAACATATTTTAATATTGTACTTTCTAAAAATAAACGAATATTTATAGAAAAAAAATCTGAAAAATATTACTTGTGATTCCTACTGAAACTCTAAGTTAAGCGGTTAAATATATCTAGTTTATTCTGAAATACTACGTCACTATGCCACAGTTAGACAAATTAGCATCTTCAGACAACTCTCCAAATAACTAAAAATTCTCATCCAAGTTGAAGATAAAAATTAACATGTACTTCTAGTAAAATACCCGTCAAAATTCCTAATATCTTAGTTTAACTTAAGGCACATAAGTGCAGCCAGTCATTGAAGCGTTCCACTTGAAAGTGCAACGAGCTCTGAAACTCGTATAAAAATATACTGTTAACTTTAAACCGGAGAATAGATTTCTTCATCCATTACTCCGTTTGATTTATTGGTGCCGGTTTACGTTGACGTAAAACGATTAGCGATATAATTTAATAGCTTCAATTTCTGATAATGTTTTAAAATGGAAATATTTATTGGTAAAATAAAAATTAAGGTTTATTTTACGAACTTTTCTAATACAGTATGTTTGGGGACTGCCCCCGAAAATGAAGACAGGTGAGAGTACTAATGACACCTTTGATGAAGGGACGAAATGAAATTCGATCCTGACTAAAAATAAAAAAATTAGAAGGTTTTGTTAGCGTTATTTCGCTCCAACATGTTAGTTCAGTTGTTTTTGTTATGCTTCATTTCTGGTTCTTTTTTGTAGTAAAGTAATGTACTTTTTATGAAACTATCGTTTCATTTTGCTGTGCTTACAAGGTGCAGCGTAAATAATGCTAATGAAAAGTGTTAAAAATGTATATTTTTTAATCACGATCGATTTTCTTCCGTTTCTTCATCTAAGGTGTCATTAGTATTATCATCCGTCTTCGTTTTCGGGAGCAGTCCCCAAACATCCTGTATAGTGGTATGTAGTTCATTTATTAAAAGTATCCATATTTAAATTTTGAGAAATAAGACAAGAAGATTAATTACATATTTAATTATTGTGCCCGTAAAAATAAATAATGTACCCTGTCTTTAATACGTTTTAATTTGAATGTCTTCATTCGATTCGTATTATATATATGCTAATATTATAAATATATATCTACATACTCGCTTAAAACACCAGAACCTTATTCAAGTCCGTAAACGTCATTAGAAACTAATAACATTAAACATTTTAAGTAACACTTGACATGAAATCACGAAACGCCTGAATTACATAACTTACGAAAACAATATCGATTACATAAGTATTCAAACAAAAAACTACGTCAAAATCAACTAATTATTTTGACAACGATACTATTGACACAGACAGACACAACGAACATATAACATCTCTTCTGCGTCAAGGATTAAAAATTAGAAGATTAAAACTGAACTATCGCTATATAAGCCTTCAATCTCAGTTTGTAAATGAGCGTTTAGGCAAAGTTACTAAAGTTATGAAGCGATAACAGCGTACCTGTAACTTTGACCGTTGCGATCACGAGCTCAACTTCGACAGCCCAATTTACATACCTTCCGATAGGGAAAACTATTTATCGTCTGCAATGACATTACAGACATGTCAGCTTCATATCTTAGCAGTTGAGAACTCCATTTATATGCAACTTCTATCCATCTTATCGTCATTCTAATATACAGCCAGGTTAGTTTGGTTCGTAGATCGTTCGAATATCGATGTTCTTTATTTAAAAAGAGTTGAGGTAATTTTATTAAACTATGAAAACGTTTTAAATGTGCAGTTTGTTTGTATATATGTTCTTTAACAATCTACGCAAAAATAGATAAATGGATTTAGCTGAAAATTTTCTCATAGCTCAAATATGCTAGTCAGAAATATATCTGTTTTGTTCTAGACTAGCTTATACCAGCGGCGTCGCTCGTGTTCATTTCGATTTTATACCTTGTGTTACATTACTGGACGTTTAATAAGCATCCCTATTTTTTTGAAAATATAATATAGCCTTCCTCGATAAATTTACTATCCAACACTGATAGATTTTTTTCAAATCGCACCAGCGGTTCCTTAAATTGGCACGATCAAATAAACAAACGAACAAATTGTTCAGCTTTATAATATAAGTGTAGATATAGACGTTATTTTAGAACTAGCATGAATGAAGTTCTCTGTCAGCGCTGGTTGCAAATTTTGTAATTAAGTAGTGTATTTTAAGTATATAAGTATCTATGACGAAATCAGCTGTAATAATTTGAATAAATTCGTCAAAACGTATTTTTTATGTTACAACGTTCTCTCATAGTGCTTTTCGAAACTAATTTCGTAACTGGTCACTGTAAAAAATACAGATAGTACTGGATTACTTTATTAATGTTATGCCTTCCAAGATTGATCGTTCTATTATATGTTATTAAAGAATATTTCATGTTACTTGCAATATTCTTAAAAGAATCCGCTGTTTTTCCTTCATTTATTAATAATGCTTCTATATGGATAAGCTGTTCGTGTATGTAAAAACACGAGAAAAGCCATGGGTAAAATAAATCTACATATATAATAATTTGGCAAAAAGAATTCGCTAAGTAAAGACAAGACCTTACATCAAAAAAAACTTTCGCTTCGGAGTTTAGAAGTTACGTAAGACAGCGATAACATGACTTTATAAGTCAATAAGGTATTTTTAGATAATATTTTGGAGCATATATTGGTGTTCAAAGTTGCATAATTACTTTTTGTTTCTTTTTAGTTATTTGGGGATATTAATATTTACAAAGAAATGTCAATTTTCAACTCGGTTACAGAATTTTATTTGAACAAGTTGGTGATTAAGTCATTTTAAACGATTTCTTTAATCCCCGACGCTATAACAGACGTTTGACTTTGTTCACACTTCTCTGTTTGTCCAAGGTGTCGTACCTGCTTAACGAATAGATCGATTTTGATGTGCCTTATTTGGTTTGAAAGCTGATATAACTGAAATGATTTTTAGTTATAATTTGTGAAAATTTGGGCTTCCCAGGATTTGTCGTGGGTGTTACTTAAAAATGTTAATATTAATTAATATGCCATTTTTGTGAGAGTGTAATTTTTCATATTTTTTCCGGCACTGATTTGTATAAGACATTAAAACAGTAAGAATTTACCGTAGTAAGTCGTAAGATTAAATAATGTAACTTAATATACAAAACTACTACCATATTCCCAAAACCCGACGAGACCAGATTTGACAGTTTTCGAAAAAAAAATGATTGAACCTCTGAATCCCCCTGGACCACTTTGGCAGTCACGGGCCTAGATAGTAAAGACTTTTTGATAATTTTTATGATCTTAGTAAAGTTTCGTAATACATTAAAACAAAGGAAGAATTAACCGTAGAAGACGCAAGATTACATAGTGTAACTTAATATACAAAACTAAGAGAATAACTTTTAATCAATTTCAGTAAATACCAGTGGAGTGCTCCAAAATCCAATAATAACAATTTGATTTAATATCGGTATTCAATAAGTAAGTAATAAACCTTCGTTGCAGCCTTCGTTGCCGACTTCGACAGTTTATTGAATCTTTAACTTCACTAACTATTTACATTTTTGAGAGTTATACGGGTTTATTACAATTTATACGTGAACAAGTGTTTGTTTGGTATCGATTTAAAATTTGAAATTCTGTATTAAATGTGGTGGGAGGAACTCCTAATAAATTATAAGTTCCGCCCGGGTAACGCATCACCGTTCAGAGATGGTAAAGTGAAGTGCTGTGCGCGTTTCGATTTCAGTCTATGCATTTTCGAATATTCGAAATAAAAATAAATAAGGCCAGAGAACGTTACTGAAATGACTATTTGCGTAATATGGCTAAGACTTTAAGGTTAGCCACGCTACTGATATTAGCGGTGTACATGGGTGACAGGAATCGTTTAGTATATGTGAACTGTATGCTCTTTTGCCTTTCTATAGCCAAAAAAAAAAACAAAAAAACGAAATATCAGATTTTTTTAATATAATCGAGAGTATAAACGATACCTGTATCAGAAACACACTTTGTACAATTTTTGTCAGTCTCAGTCTGTTTGTTCCATTTCGTTTCTGAAACGGCTGGGCCAATTTATCCAGGATTTTCTCTGAGCCAATGTTGCAAGGAGTAACTCATTCTGCCTTTATTTTATTGTCAACATGTAGAGATAAAACCCCGGGGTACCACTAATTTAAGATAAATATTGAACAACGCACAAAGAAAAGCCGTTTTATTAATTTGTAAAAAACATTGAAATCTTCAAAGTAAAAGTAAATTCGTGTCTTTTGTTCCTACAAAAAATATCCGTCTTTTTGTAAAGGAACTGTTATTTTTCTATCCTGTTTGTTAAGAAAACATTATCTAACAAGGTCTTAGCGTGTATTTTTCCGTAAAATGTTATAGGAAACTTGCGACATAGAGAAGTCGTTATTTGAAATATTTCTTAGCTCGTTCGTAGAGGTAATCAAAAAAACGTAAAAACGCGTTTCACTTCCATCACGAAACATATATTAATTAACCAATTAAAATTGAATACTGAAATTTATTTATTATGTTTTTTTTTCTCTCATATATTTAATTTCTTAATTAGGTTTTTTATAAAATAGTTATAAAAGTAAAATACGAAAATAAAAATTGTATAAAAAACCTAATCTGTAAAACTACCAGCAGCGGAGCTTGGCCCAAGCTACCGATGGTTAGGACCGCAGAAAAAGAAACGTTCTGACAATACGTGCTGTGTCAGAAGGTTATTATTATTATTAAGGCATACCGACTAGATACATACAATTTTTTTACCACAATGGGGCTAAAATGAAAAACTATATATAAACATAATGAAAAATCAAAAACTAAATCTTAATCAATAATTACTATCTTTAACTTCACACTATATACGAAAATTTAATAAGGTTATTAGGTTGTTAATAATGAATTACATTATATATTTTACTAACTATCCTAATTTGCTAATTAGAAGCTGATGGGATCGAATCTTTTAGTTCCAAGTTATCATCAGCTGAGATGCAATGGTGACTTCAGACCATAATAATTAGGATAGTGGTTTACGTGCATGGGGGAATAAGACACGAGCCGACAGTTGAAGGAGGGAGGTAACCCAATTTGGGAGACGAAATATTAGCAGGACTATGTTATATATAACGTTTTCTATCTGAAGGTTTATTAGATGATGGAATAAAGTACATATTAGTACCTTAAATTGACGTGCAAGTATAGGACAAATGAAGCAAGATAATAATAAAAAATATTATTAAGCCTACATTACAATAACGCTTAAATAGATCTTCATAAAATATATTTGAACTGTATCTTGATTACGTTCTTCTTAATAAAAATATCCCATCAAAAATGCCCATTCGTTTAATAGCCACAATCCCATAGACATATAAACACGTTAAACTTGTAACAGAAACTATTTGCGTCGGAGATTTAAAAAGGCGTTTTAAAACAACAGTGTCCACACTAACTTCAGTAATTTTTATTGAATTAAAAAATAAATATCGTTATAAATAAAACAAAATTATGACGTCATTTAACAGAACCTAATGAAAAGCCACAAATAAATTGCTTTCGTTGACAGTGAAATTTTCACCTTAACAAATTCTATTAAAACGTTTAAACCGAAATGTCCAAGGCTGCAGTCGGGGTGTCCATTTTCTACGTGAGAATGCATTGTCTGAACCAGCAAGTACCGGTTCCGTTTAGCTGACAAATTATATTATTTAAACTTACATTTTACAAGTTCTTTATTTAAAAGATTTTCTATAAAGCCTTTTAAAGTTTGCGTTCAAATGTTTG
>JAOSYY010000009.1:8287173-8313678 GCA_025727935.1 Hebomoia glaucippe | reverse complement strand
ATTAAAAAGTTGGATAATATTTTGAAAATGAATCATGAAGGCGATTCTCTTCTCTATAACATAATTTTCAAGAAAATATCCAAAAATAGTATACCAAATTATTGTTTAGTCATTTTTAGTATACATAAATAAAAAATTTGTTTCAATGCAACAGATATAGATTAAAATTAATAATGAAATTACAAGAGAGAATTATAAAAGCGTGTCTGAAAAATATCTGCACAGCAAGACTTTCATTATCTCTAGCAAAATTACATACCTTTTAACGGTATGCGACCTAATTTTGAGACGACATCCGGAGATGGGTTCAACCCATGGGAAGGATATGTGATACTTTTTATCCTGGTATTAAATCCATGGGGTATATAAAGGAGGAATTAGAATTTTTGGAGTTTAATCCTGTATTTAAAATTTTACCTAAAAGTTACGTTTTTCTGCACATAGTTAAATAAACTTTGTAATTGTAAGAGTTAAAGGTATTGTAGTTTTTTAGTTAAAGAAGCAGCCTATAATTGTTTTCAACACCCCTTCTATCACGAATATGTGTCGCAATTGGGTTAGCGATTTAGGCGTGACAGCGTAACAAACAAACTCATCTTGCATTTATACGTTAGGATTATTTTTATTTCACGTGAATCTCGGAGTTTACACAGAAAGCCACATATTTTGAAAGAATTTAGGTAAAAGTATATTCTTGTCAAAGGCGTCTTGCCGCGGCGCTGAAACAGGCCAGCACTGTTACGTACTTACAAGAGATTGCACTCACAAGCTCAAAGAACTTGGGATTTCTATTAGATAACAAATAAAACCGCCGCCATGCAGCCCAATGCTCGACTTAAAACAATTGAGTTCTACCCTTGTTTGCGATGAAATTAATGTAATTAGTTTCTGACTACTTCTTTTATTATAAAGGTATATAAAAGTGTTATATTTCAACACTGTTGACGCAAAAACATATGTCATGAAAATTATTATTAATTGTGATTCCTAACTTATGATATAGATTTTTTAATATTAAAACTAATAAACACCTTAATCAGCTTAGAAGAAATGATTTACTATATATTATACCTTTAATATTATATATTTTTTATATATCTTGTATGATTTAGTGTCTTACTAGCTGACCCAGTAAACGCTGTTTTGCCATATAAATGTATAGAGTTTGTATGTATTTTTATACGTTGTATCATAGAAAAATAAAAACAAAAAAAAAAAATGTCTACAGAATAAAAGTTAGCTCTTAGCATTTTCAGAGATGAAAAGTAGATATCAGTCGATTCTCAGACCTACTGAATATACACATAAAATTTCATAAGAACCAGTCGACCCGTTACGGAGGAGTATGGGAACGTATATTGTGACACGAGAATTTTATTTATTAGGAGATATAGCCAACCTTTTTATCATTTATTGCAATAAGTATAGAAAATTAATCTTCTTAAATGCATTTCCGTACTTTATATATAAAAAGCTTGGGATTTAAGATAGTGAAATGCTAATTATTTAAAACAAAGAATTGATGGTCTCGTCGGCGAGGATAATTAATGGCAATTAAGACTTGCTGTTACGATTGCGGCCGGTATATATTTATAGAGCAGATTGTATTCTATTATACGTATGTGAAGTCAATTATACAAGAAATATTATTTAAGTTTAGCAGATCGTGATTTATCATTTCTTTGACACACATCAAACCTCTTTTTGGCTACGTAGGAGGACAACGATTTTCCGCTTGTGAAATTAATAAATTTTCCTTTCGCTTCCTATAATCCCGTCATTGCTTACATTGACTGCTGCTGCTGGCATTGCTGGTTTGTTAATTTAGACGTGACTTTAAGTTATCAACGTGTCGTTTCTATAAATTATGTATCATCCAATACCTGTGAAACTTTAGAAATTATAACTGAATGCATCTATTGTCTCTGTTTTGCTATTGGTATGCTTTAAAAATTAAAAAGTAATCGTGCAGTTATATATTATATAGTTTTTAACCAGCCTACTGGTCTAAATATTTCTATTTTGACCACCTCCAAACCACTATTATCCTTTATACAAGCTTTGAATATGACCATATCAGTTAACTACTCATCGGAATTATTAATAAATATTATCAACTAACTATAACAGTGCAATAGATCATTACTGGATTATTAGTTATATAGTTAAAACATGTCATTCATAAGAGAAAGCTCTTCTTGATTAAACTTATAGGAACCCGTAAATCGCCCAATGAGAATTGTAACAAGAACCTGTTTTAATATATTTTTATAAACGCCGTATATGTTTAATGGGAGGACGTTGCAATTCGTAAGTCAAGTCACGTTTTTCTATTGACGTCTGACAGCGCTCTGCATTAATCTTATTCAATTAATTGAGGAGCGAAGTCGGATTAAAGATGCAAGTGGGGCAAGTTATAATCCATAGTATGTGGAATATGTGATCATGTGTCAGATAAGAGTTAATAGGATTCTTCTGTTGTATATCAAATAAGATCTGATAATAGATGTTATATAAGTTAAATTATATCTCGACTAATGCGACCAGAGTTCAGTCTTATGCATGTACTTAAGATATAAAAGGAAGCTATTAGATATTCTGGTCACGGGAGACCGTGCTTTTATGATAAAAATGGAGTCGACTTAGACAATATTACAGGAGAAAAATATCTACAGACGCAGTTCTGTTCGGTAAAATTTTGAGATATTAAAAATATTATATAAGTATATTTTGCTAGCGGCTTCGGTCGCGTTTATTTCTATTTTTACACCATGGCTTACATTAAAGTAGTGTAGCATCCGAAGAGTGAAAGAATTTTTCAAATCGATCAAGTAGTTTCTGAGCCTTTTCAATGCAAATAAAACAAAAAAATAATCAAATATACATATTCATATAAAACTTCCAATTTTTTTACATTGATAATTCATATAAAGTATTTTTCCACTTATAATCCATTTAATGAGAATGAATGATCGAATTACATTGTTATGTGGTATATAAAGTTATTAAAAATATAATATTCACATTCGCTATGTTGACGATTGGCGTTTATGAATTTATTCGTGGGCAATTAAAACTTAATGAATTGAAATTTATATGGCCAGATAATGAGTTATTAAAATTGTACAATGCATAATACTGCAGTATTTATATGGTTAGCAAGTAACCATTTCCAAACAATGATATAAGGATTAACGATTTTTAAACATGATTTTCATTTATACATATAATTGCATTTGAATTTATCCATATACATAATAAAATAACAGTAATCGCGTGTCTGTACATGCAACGTGTTTATTAAGAATAGTATAATAGACGAATAGTATCTCGAAAAGGTCTATTTGTTGAGTCTGGCCGAGAAAAAGTTTTGTTATAATTTTGACATGTTTAATTGCCTGTAGCTTTGTAACTCTTAATAGAATGGGCTAATTTTTATGCGACTGTTTCTGCTTGAACTGTGATGAGATTGATATGGTCCTTAGATGAATATATATATATAAGAAAGGCAAACGAGCATACAGTAAACATATATTCTCCAAGATCAGTAGATATAGAAGACGTGTTGCCAACCTTAAGGCCTTATTAATTTTTATTTCGAGTGCTCGGAAATTCATAGACTGAAATCAAAACGCGCATAGTACTTCACGACTTTTCCATCTATGAACCGTGGTACGTGACCCGGACGGAACTTACAATTAATATGTGAAGATTTATCTGTAGTTTGATGTGCTGTCGTCTGCGGTTGAATTTATTATTCTTCTATTTCTAATTATTGTATGAAAAATACAGAGCAGAATTCGAATGACAGTAGGCAACTAAATTTTGTTAGTTTTTTGTTCATTAAGTCTCCGAAGACGATAGCTAAGCGTATTTTTTAGGATTTTTTATGAATCTACCCAGAATCAGCATTTACGCTTTTTTTAAATGAGTAGTATAAATTATATTCATTAACTGACCGTTCAATTTTAAACGAACTAGCATATAAACTATTTGAAGCATGAATATAAAATTCATTACTGTACGAGTTAAAAACTTGCCTTTGGAATTAAAAAGTGAGGCGCCTCCTTGCTTGCATCTTCTTTATAAAGTGTCAGGTCATTTTAATTAAGGATGCCCGTCGGCAAGGCCCTTATGATTCCTCGCGATATAACTAGTTGCAAAATAGCATTTAAACTTTTCATCCAACAAAGTCAATTAAATAACTTCACAGTAGGTAAATTACATTGTAAACACCAAATAAATAAAGAAAAGGAGGAGGAAGCCGGCACGAAAGTATCAAATAGCGTCTCTAGCGGCTCCTCCTCAAAATCATTGTCCAGTTACTGGTGTTAAATATAAGAGACCACATTGTATAGACTTTCAGCACCAATAAAAAAAAAGTAGGTATATAAAGTTTGGATGACGCTCCGTAATAAAACTATTCTTATTATTGTTATTGAAATATTTATTAACTGTAACAGTCGTATATAATAGTCGTATAATTAGACTTATATGTCACCACTCAAAATTAAATACAGATAAAATGAAAACGTCCTCTTCTTGAAGTCAGTAGACAAGATTTTCTTATTGTTAAAAAATAACTAACGAATTCAGTACCTCCTTTCAGTTGTAGTCGGCTAAAAAATAGGGTGAGGTCGGTGGAATTTATTTTTGCACATTTGTAGGTAAGGTAGGAGAAAATTAGTGTTTTTAAATCATGTGTCGTACCTAATTATTTTTTACATCAACCAATTATCGAAATCTCACTCCAATCAAAAAAAAAACATCACAAAAAAGCATCTCGTGATATGTGATACTCAGCCACAATAATCTAAATGATAAATTAAAAAATAACACACCCCAAAAATACAATTTATACGGCATCGTTTTAAATGCTTCCCAAATAAAATACAAAGAACATATTTTCTACGTCTGTAATCTAGACAGGGTACGGTTGCTGAAATTAAAAACAAATATTAAACTTATAGTTAGATCTAGTTAACTGTACTCAGAATATATTATTCCACAAACGTACAATTTGCCAGTGAACTAATTTCGTTGAGAATAATGCTTAGTTATTGTTCATGCAAATGCGATACTATTTATTGCCATACAAAGGAAATAAGCGACTAGTAATCAAATGCAACTGTTGGCGTTTCTATTTCATTACGCTCATGGGCAGCTGATCATTAATCTAACGCAGCTGAGCGGATCTGATATCAATACGTGTATCTTTCATCTTTAACGTAGATATATGTGGATCGAGTTGAACTGAATGCAATATTATTATTATTTTGAGGGCGCTGTAGCCTCACAGTTGGGTAAAGCATACGCGACGCCAGAGCAGCGAGTTCGAGGCCCGGTCGGAACGCAGTTGCATTTAAAAATATGTAATTTGTGTTTTGCCGCGAGTAAGGGCTGCTTGTGTCAAAACACAGGTAAGTCGTAATCCTTGCTTATCAGACAATATAGAAAAGTACATGAATATTCTCTATGCAATGTACATAAATATTAATAATTTCTAAAATAGTTTTAAAACTTTTTAATAAATAATGGATTTCTAATCTATTTAAACTGTATTTTAGGTAATATGTAACATTCACGTAATATGCAATATTATACAAGTTACTTGGGGACTGCTCCCAAAAACAAAGAGAGGTGTTAGTACTAATGATACATTTGATGAAGGAACGAAAGACATCGATCCTGACTAAAAAGAGACATTTATTAACACTTTTTGTTAGCATTATTTACGCTCCATCTTCTAAGTACACCTAAATGAAACGATATTTTCATAAAAAATACATTACTTTACTAAAAAAAAAGAACCAGCAGTGAAGCATGATAACAAAAACAGTTGGACTAACATGATGGAGCGAAATAACGCTAATAAAACGTTTTAAAAATATGTTTCTTTTTTTAAGGATCGAATTTTATTCCCTCCCTTCATTAAAGGTGTCATTATTACCTGTCTTCGTTTTCGGGAGCAGTCCCCAAACACCCCGTATACCCAAATTTAAGCTGACCACATAGCTAATTTATTGCGGACATTAAATCCATGTACAATAACTATTTACTTCTCATCCGTGACGTACCATCAATATGAATCACGCCAGACGCGACAGTAGAACACAGAGCAGTTGTATTCTCCACGGAGACATAAGTACTTTGACCTACATTATCAACAAGCCTTACTAAACATACCACAATAATATTTTACTAACCATCCTAATCTGGTCTGCAAAAGCTTATTCGGAGTTAAACTGAATAAACATAGACCATGATACGTTTTGAACGATTTCTGTATGTTGTATAAAACAGAGCCCCTATTCTCGTTTGATTTTTTATCTGCTAAGGAAACCTCGCAATTAATTCCAATACACGTTGTTAAGATGTATCCATTTGTGAATTGTTGGTAGACGATTCACAATCTACCTGTTAGAAAGATGTTCGAATTTTAAATAAGCATTTCATAATTTAACATTTTTTTATCTGAAGAATAGTTTAAAAAGGTTCAGACAACATTTTTAAAAATTATTAAGATATTGCAGTTTAAATATTTATTAAATAAATACATACCACCGGTTTCACCTGTGATTATTTTACATTCCTATGTATGGTATATCCAATAGTTTGTTCGTTTGAACGCGTTAGTATCAGGAACCGTTATTACCGTACATTTATCGAGGAAAGCTATAGGCTACATTTTATTTAAAAAAAAATTAGCGATCCTTACTAAAACTCCGTTAATAATAACTCAAGGTGTCAAAATCGAAATGAACGTGAGGGAGGCCGCTGGCAGGGGCTAGTTATGTATAAACTTAACAAGTTCTGGGTACTGTAAGTGAATTTTCTTAGTACAAAAATATTCAAGTTTCTCTTAATACATCATTCTACATACTTACGTTATCCGTGGCATCGTTTGTTTTAATGAAAAAAGTTCTGTGTCAGCGCTTAAGTGTGAAATAATAACAAAGTTATTTTCGAATTTAGGAATAAGGTAGGATAAAGATGAACACATGTACCTAAAATACTGCCGTTTATTTAACACAATTGTGCAATCAACATTCATAAAGCAAATTCTCTTGCTTTCTTTCATCTAAATCAAACAATAGGTATAAAACAGGTCTACTTCTTACCAAAGGCTCCACGCTAAGCACCATTTACTGTAGGTTAAAAATAGTCGGTATTCCTTGTAAAGGACTCAAGTTTCTGTGGGTACTTTATCATAGCGAATACAATGAACAAGGAGGCTATTGTTTTAACGGTTTTAACCCGGTTACGTCCCCGCTACAGAATTTAGTATTATGCGAAGATTGTGACCTAGTGACGGGGTTTTGTCGTATTAAGATTATGTTAACTAATTTTTAATAGTGATTAATTACATGTTTTCATAACGCGTATAGACTAAAATGAGGTTTACTTGATGGTAATTGATTTAGTATTGAGTAAACTACCTCATTCATTAAAAATAATTCTCGAAGGCTTCTGATACAAACAAATATGTATTAATTACCACTTGCTACGATCCTGACTCCTTTCGCTTCTTCTACTCTGATTAACGCTTTCATACACGCTCGTTGATTGAACACACTAATGACATAGTCTTTCCTTAGAACGTCTTCGATTCGAGATCTATCTATAATCTATAAATTTTATTAAAATTGAAATGTATATTCGTATTGAACACAAAAGATTTTTTTTCAAACTTAAATGAAGATATTTAAATACAATTACTTAAACTCAATTGGTATTAATGTTTTAACATTATGGGATACAGGAATACCTTGGATATTCTAATAAAATATATATTAATTACGTGGTCAAATAAACAATTATCCCGATTCGCGAATCGAAAATTAATTAATACTACTGACACAAATTGTAACGTCGTTAATTAGATGTAAAATCACATTTATTTTAGGCTAAATTTGTGTTAGGTTCGAATTAAACAGATATAACCTGATTAAACAGTGATTTGTGTGTTGTGTTATGTAACATTAGTTTATCTGTTTTGGATGTCGACCAAGCAAATAAAAATTATTATGAGCATTTTTACATCAACAAACAATTTATCGCCTGTTTACTGAAAGTTTTGGTAGAGAATAAAATTTTATTAAGAGGAAAATAAAAACGAATTTCTTCGGTTTTCAGCTTTAAGTTGTTAGTACCATTATATTTGTTATAAGTTTTATGTGGCTGTCTGTGGTGTTATAGCTCTTACACGAATGATCGAATTTTAGACGTTTGATTAAGCCTGAAACCTGAGTCAAAATCGTTCTTGGCTAATTTTTTACGACAGGCGTTAGGCAAACTTTCATTTCCTTTACGCAAGTAATATGTAAAAATTAAATTTCTTTAACAAAATATATTTTTGTTAACAGATTAATGTATTCCACACTTTTATACATAAAGTTATATTTTAGCAAAGATTGTCGCTTTACAATTCGTATACGGACACTATTTACTGAGATTTATCTGTGCGAGAAACTAATTTAGACAGTAAACTCGATACGTCAATATATGTCACATAGGACTAGGATGGAGTGGTATTTGAATTGGGCGTTCAAGTGATCGATATATATCTATGCTTTAGTATTCAAGTGAGCGCTGGGCCAGATGTTCCAGTATGTTTCAAAGTTGAAATATAGACGTAGATAGAGGAACGTTAAAATATTTAAAACAAGTTGTATATAGCTAAATTAAATATAAATTTTCCCACGCTATTTTAGGTTTCATAGCTTAGAATGACCAGTTAAAAAAGATATTCTTCGTGATGAATGTAGAATCGATTATACAATTTATGATATTTATATAACAACACTGTATTAACAAGTAGTTAAGACACTGCTTGGTTTATTTTAAAAACAATGAAATAACCGCAACAGCCTTTAGTTTGCGAAACACTTAATAATGAAAGAAGTGGACAAACGTAAACAACTCGTTACTCAAAGTCCGCCGAAGCCTTTCAGGAATATCTAAAATTTTAATTACTTCCAACAATTTCTTAGCGATGTTGATTTTGTTGTTTAGAAATTTATTAGTTTAGTGTTTAGCAATAATCTATGGATTACGCGCTTTTCAAAATTAAATTTGTATTAAACTAAGTT
This sequence comes from Hebomoia glaucippe, assembly GCA_025727935.1. Classification (NCBI taxonomy): domain Eukaryota; kingdom Metazoa; phylum Arthropoda; class Insecta; order Lepidoptera; family Pieridae; genus Hebomoia; species Hebomoia glaucippe. The sequence continues at coordinate 8,304,586 of JAOSYY010000009.1, read as the reverse complement.
TGATACTAAAATTAGTGTTTAATCAATGCTTTTTAATATCAGACAACGATAAACTTGGATAAGGCTCGTTTGAAAATGATGATAGCCTTAGTTGTAAACATCGTTAATCATTCGTCTATGTGTCACGATCTAATATTTTTATTTTGAAGATGCGGAAATTCAGAGATTGGATCTGCGCGTTCACGTTTTTACATAGTAGTATTTTAATTCTTGGATATAGGTTAGGGACCCGAGTGGAATTTTATATCGATACTACGTAAGTAAGTAGTAGTAGGAAGTAAATTACTATTTTTTTGTATAGCTAGGCAGAGAGTACGACTTTTCACTTCACTATCATATTTCATTCTCTTTTTTCATATTCAAATACCTTTATATATATATACGACATACGGGCTTAAAAATTTTAACAAATTAAATTATTGATTTCTTGCATTACATTCTTACTAATATGAGCTTAAGATCTGTCAGAAGACTTTAATTTTAATATGAGCACTCCCGATTCTACTTAAGAATCTACTCTTATAAATAGCCTCCAGTTTTCACTTTATAAGGAGTGAAATTAATACATACATAATTCAAAAGCGTTACGTTTTTCTACATATGTAGTGTTTCTGTCTCTTTGTTCCCGCTGCTTCATCCACACGGAATAATTATTCTTTTTATTATTTCAGCATACCAAAAATTAACAAAATTTCTAAAATTAAAGTTTTATAAATATTTTTTTAATCAGTTTCGATCTATTTCCGTTGCACCATCAAAAGTCATTAGTACTATCATCTGTTTTCGTTTTCGGGAGCGCTCCCCTAACACCCTGTAAAGTCTTTCATATATAATACATTTAGAGAAAAGTTAACAATAGTAATGTTACCAGTCTTAACAGAATGCTAATAATACTGGGGACAAGGAAGTTATTTAGTACTTACTCCAAGGACGGCTATTTGCTCAGGCCAGAAGAACTGCAAAAACTCAAGTAACTCTCTAGAATTGTACAATTTATGCAATCTTGTTCGCACGGACGTTGACTTAATATAATTCTAGTTTTAAACTCGGTTACAGAGTTAGATAGCTGGGTATATCGACATTTCTTATGAAATATTATTATACATATAGTTTAAATTAAATCTATTAAAACTCATAGAACTCTTATGGCTCAATATTTTAACCATCACGCTATATCCAGAGGTGACTAAGTTAAGAAACTGTTTCGCTTGAGCGAAATAAATCATAACATAACAGACATAAATATATGTCCATCTCATGGCTCAATAAAGGATACGGGAATTGGCTATCGTAGGATAATAAATAATTTTGGTTTCTATAACTTACAGAAAGATCTTATTAAAAATTAAAATATAAGTCAGTTGTATGGCTGAATTATATTTATATCTCGTAATAGAAAAGTATATATATGAAATTATAAATATATTTGTATGATATTGCATAGTTAAAAGTTCTGTATCGAAGTTAAAATAGGTTCTACAAATAACCATAAGAAAATTTCAAATGAAAAACTTTTAACGTAAAAGCCTTTCCGGTACTTTAATAACAAATAATAACTGACATTAAAACGATACGCCTACAACAAGAGCAATGAAAAAAATACTTAAACAAAAATAGGAGGTAATGGAAAAATATAGATCTTTACAAAGACTAATGGTCTATTTAATCTGACCGGAAAAGGAACTTGTGTCTGTCAGTATCTAGTATCGTAAAAGTCAGCATTTACTGAGTTGTTAACACTGGCAATAAAAAGCGTCGCGTGCTTGCCACCTTTGTATAGCACGTAGACCTGTTGCTTTGAGCTGCCAAGATATATGAGCTATGTATCGTATATTAGTCCTGAGAATTATAAACTTATTCGTACAAATATCTATAAGCCTAATGAGTAATTTAACGTGTAAATACTTAAAACCTGTTTAGAAAGTTAAACTACATTAATTTTGAATATAATTTTTGGGATTTGCTGTTGAGCCAATTTATACTAATGTAATAAAGCCGAAGAGTTTGTTTATTTAAACGCGATATTCTCAGGAATCGCTAGTCTGGTTTGAATAATTCTTTCAGTGTTGAATAGTCTATACTATATTTAAAAAAAATGAGGGTTCTTACTAAGTGATGTAACCCAAGGTGTCAAAATCGAAATCAACGTGAGCAAAGCCGCTGGTAGAAGCTAGTTCTGCATACAAATGTCGCTAATGTTACTTTTAAAAATTAATTATCCAGTTATTCATGTTATAATAAATAGCGTTTGCCCTGTAATCCGTTTCAAAAAGTAATTTTAATTAAAATCAGTTTACTGGTTCAATCGTGTAAACAAAGAGACTTTTACTATTATGTGTTAAAATCTTGTTTAATGATTTAATACATTTTTTAATTTAAATTTGCGGTAATACACGCTGATGATGACTAAATAAAAGTAACTTATAATATACGCAATAGCATCTTCTATCTGCTAGTGAATGTTTCTTCAGATTTGGTCTAACTATTTCGAGATAAACTCCGATGATTAAAGACACAATAATCTTAAAAATTGTCTCTCGTAAGAACACGGAACATATTTTTAATTGTATTTATGCATTTAAAAAAAACAGTTATTTTGACATTACTAATAGTTACTTTAATTGTATTTATAGATAAAAAATACTTCAATCTAAGTATATCAAAATTTGTGTGTCGTATTAATAAAATCTATAATAGTATATGACATTGTTAGCGCTTCGAAAGCTTTACTTGACAGATGCTTTGCTCTGAAACGTCTTGGCATCGGTGACCGCTTTCCATCATTCTGTCTATTTGTACATCGTCCAACATAAATCACTGAGCTTTTACACTGAGACAGTTGGTACATTTCTCTTAACAATAAATAGTCGTAAACATTTTTAAACTGTCAAATAAATGTTTATAGAATAAGAATTTTCACGATGTTGTTAGTCAAAAGGAATTTTGAAATTTAATATTCTTTGGAATAAATCGAACACTTCTAAGTTCAATTCATTTCTCATCTAACATATTAATTCTATCTGCTATAATTTTATATAGTAAACGGATAGGAGAAAATCTACATATTTTTTATAATTCCGTCTGTTCTGGGGTAATTATTTAAAAAACTATTAAGGGAAACGCTAATCTGTTGATGCTTGTTGTAAAAAAAATAATTGGTCAATATTAAATTGTTAATGATATTTCTCTAAACTATTGTACATAGCGTAGCACTTTCGTAGAGTGCGCGTAGCACCGTAGAACTTTGGAAACTTATGACGCGTTTATTCTAAAAAGGTGTTTGCAAATAATAATAAGGTAAAATATAGAAGGCTGACTTTTCGTAAAAATTAATTATCAGACACATAAATATGTCCTCTCTATCCTTCACCATTGGCTACAAGAATTTGGTCTATTGAAATAAATGTATTATTTAATTGAATGTTCTTTTAGTATAGTGTATTCGAAAATGGTTAGACTAGAACATCATTACATGTCAGACTACAATTTGGAATATTAACTTTATTACAAAATTGTATTTACATACCATTGCGAGAATTAATCTTTGGTATTTATTGGTGACATGCAAATCGTTAATACACATAATGCGAAATGTTATTTATCTTATTGGAATTTAATTAACAACCAATAAGCCTGTATACGTTTAAAAACCGTTTGATTAAATTGCGTTGAGCGAATATAAATTCTTATCATGTTTTAACAATACAATGATATTTTTTTGGTTATATCTGTAGATCTTTTTGGTATATTGTTAATAGTTGAGTCTGGATACTCTGTCTGCGTAGAAGAAATATTTGTATAGCTTATTTTTTGGTTTTATTAATCTCAACTTACCATATAATTAGGTTAGGCTATCATACATAGACACAAAAATATCTTAAGTATTTAAAACCATAGTAAAACTCTAAAACCTCCTCGTTGATTTAGAAATACTTAACTCGTGTCCGTAAGTATCAGCCCTAGCATAATAAATTCTTCAATACTAAACAATGAGACATTATATAAATGAACTTCTAAGTTTGTATTGCTATAGTTAGCATTGTATTTGTTTGTCACGTAGCAGACAAAAAGACAGCCAATTTGAACTACGAACTTAGAGGAAGTTGGTTCTGAGTTATTGATTGTGTCTCAGCCTCAACCTACTATCTCAGTTCAGCTTGAAGCTTAAGTATTATTTTTATACAGCCTTAAAAGCTGTAGACTGTAGCTTTTAAAAATGTATAATGTTTAATTTTGAAATGAATTACCTACTATTATTATATTTCTGTACAGTATCGATTGGAAACCTCATTTTTCAATAACGCGCTCGAGTGATAATAAGTTGAACTAACCTCTTGGGAGTCCACCACAATTATTACCATCGAAAACTTCTAGTAAAAATTGGATGTCGAATTGCAGATACATTAATATTTCTCTTCATAATATTCTATGATATCTATTAGGATTAATATTTTATGAGATCATTATTACTACCAATATTGTCAGCATTAAATGTCGTGAATAGTGGCTAGAAAAAAGAGAAAATATTTTGAAACACTAGACAAAAAGGCGATTATTTCTCTTGTCATTCTCTATATGTATGAATAATATACAGTATTTTACAGACTAGCGTGGCTATCACGTTTCACTTACATAAAAAAGAAGCCTGTAAATCTCTAGAATTTCTTCTATCTCTGTATTAAATTTATTAAAATCGATATAAGTAACAATAAAATTATTTGTTTGCATTTATTGTATTAAAATTGTTTAAATATAACCTAACTTCTTACCAATGTCTATAAAGTTTTAAAACTGAACATATTCTGAAAGTTTAAATAAAACAGAGTTTAACTTTAGGTCGCATCAATCTAACCAGGCCGGGATTAGCTGGCGATGCTCACGGCTCAGATTTGCGAGCTCAAAGCAAGCTTAACTTACAACGCTTTGCAGTGAACCGATTGCTCACTTACATATCGCTGGATATTTTTTAAGCCGCCCAACGAGATTAGTAATAAGCGAACCGTAAAAAAAGTCTGAAATAGATAAGTATATCACTAGGAATTTTAATGATTTAGAACTAAATCAATTATTTAGAAAGCTCATAAAATAATCGTTATTCTTTGCCATTTGGCTTGTTAAAGATTTTATGACAAGAGCCTTCAAAGATGTTTTACGCGTATAAAATGTTAAGTGTAATAAATAACTTGGCGTTAACCTTTCAATAAAACATTTTAATATGTTTCCAAGCCATTGATTTGGCGAACCGCGGTTCGGTGCCAACTACTACTTGGCTAGCCATTCTTTTCAGCCAGATGTTGCTTTCATATTGACTTTCAATTTTTATTTGATAGCAAAAAATATACTTAAACCACTCCGAATAGGGTTTTTAAACAAAAAGACGTGCAAAATAAATTTATTGAAATATACCTAAAGATTTCTATTCGACTATATTGAGCTTACAAGAGCTTTGAATACGAAAATCCTCGCCTTTGAAACTGCTTTAAAATGCACTCAATACTTTCCGGTTTACTTCTAAATGTAAAGGCTTAGCAAAATTTTAATTTTCCGGTATAATTTAGCCTTTAATGTACGTAAACGTAAAATATGACTGTTGCGTAGTTATTTACGACGTTTATAAGCCTATTAACTATCGTTCAAGGCATGTTTCTAACTAATTCAAGATCACTTTAATTGGATTTCCGGCCACTATCAGATTACTGTGAATTTTTAAACGTATCGTACACAAAAGGTTTTCATAGGGTCCGGAATTCCAGTTAGTCTCGGAGGACGATAAATTTTCTACAAGCTACCTGTTTGTAAGCTTAGCACGCACCACAGAAATTATCTTGTAAATTCTTATACTTTTAGGAAGATAGCCTAATTGTGTTGGAAAGTAATAATAATACATACTTTATTTACGATATCAAATTAAATTTGAATTATCTTTAATCTTTTTTACTATAACAATTGTAATTGCAACATATTATTTATGGAAAAAATACAATTTTCCTTATTTGATATAAGATTTTTTACGATTTCAGTGATCTTTTTTGAAACGTTGAATAAAACCATTGTTTTTTTTCAACTCTTGCGGATGGAAAAATACATTGTTGGAAGCTTTCATCGACTCGCCTGTTTCTTTGTTTTCTTAAAGGCCTTACTTCCGAGATTGTTTAAGATGACGGAAATTCGTGACTTTGATGGGTTTCATTTCATTACACTTATATGCTTTTGAAAATGTTTGAAAGTTATACTTAAATGAATTTCTATTATTAATTTATATTTTTATGGTTTCGTATTATGTATTGTTGAACTGTCTTTAACAATGAAACACTCAGTAGTGACAAATTTAATGATAGAATCTTAAATAACCTGATTAATATGACATGAAGTAGAAGTTTCAGCTGTAAAAAATCCCTAATGTAAAAAATATCGCTAAATATCATTCCGATTGTCAGCTTTTAAACAAAGATATAGGAACTATACTGCCACAGACAGACACACTTTTGTCAGACGTTAAAAATAATATTTGATACACGATTATGCCAGCGTTATTCCCGTTTATCGATATTATAAAAACATTTTGGGGAAGTGTTTCTTTGAAAACGTTATCTGCACCAAGTTTTATAACTATTTACATAGAAGCGTGAACAAGGCGGCCATGAAGCATAATCGCGTTCCCGGAAGCTTATCGAGGATAGCGGGCAATCAATTTTTACGTACTTTCCACTTTATATTCGTGAAGGTTAAACAAATTTTCATTTTCTCAGCGTGGGAACAATTTTTGGCCTGTTTTGTTTTAATTATAATTCCGAGTCTCCTTGAAATGAATTGTTTGACAGTGTCGTTAATCGTCTCTATTGTAATAATTAAAATTTATGTAAACTTCAGTAATTTCGAATTAAAAGACAATATTTTGTATACACTATAACAATTCAACATTTACCTCAAGAATTCACGGGTCCAACTTACATATAAATTATTTGATGTTGACTAAAATAATGAATAGTTTTTTATGTCTATTCTTGTTTATTGTTTTATTTACTGTGTCTTATTATAGTACATGTTATAGTATAGAAATAATAGGATTCAAAACTTATTATTTTTAACCAATAATTGACTTGTTATTTGAACTCGTCTTCAGATTGTTACCAGTGTTCTAAATTGCAGTAACCTAATAGAATGCGACGTAGAAATGTAAGAACATTATAATCAAAGTAATATTCCTGGATATTCCGGGGAAAATTTAGAGCGAATAAAGCTAAAATGGGAAGACGTTTTTAAACATTTATCGTTGTGAAGGGAAAGGAAGCGTGGCTCGTAGATCTGCTTCATTTTATAGTACATCTGAATTTACATCCATTGTAGACAGCGTGAGATCTTTCGTTAGAATGTCTTTTTATAATCACGCCTATCATTGATCCTGACTTCGTCTTCATTATGATAATACTAGCGGTGTTGTGCGGTTTCATCCCTGTCAAGATATCTTTATAAATTAAATTCTTTGTGTTATTTTGATGTATAACCTATATTTCTATAAAGTTTCATTATAATCCGTCTTGTATTTTTTGTGTGAAAGAATAACAAACATTTATACATACCCACAAACTTTCGCGTTTATAATATTAACAAGTCATTTTGTTAATCATTGGTGTCTAAATATTTAAATATTCTCTATTACTAAAGACGTAAGTGCTTATATCTCGAAATTAAGAATCAACGAATTTTCCATTCTAATTTTCATCCCCAATTTACCATGTCACAGTTTTTCTTGCAAAAAACGTTTCTTTGATTTTCTTTGGACTAATTTGTGTCTATAAAAACATTTATCAGGATTGTTTAATGCAAACTCAACAAAGAGTAATATTCACAGTTATATTATTTATTTCGACTGGTGATATCCCGTAGATTTACGTACCATAAAATATACATAAAGCTTTTCTCTGAAAATGCTTAGTTGTTCCTAATGGATATGATGATCAAGGTTGAAATTTACGATGCTGTTAAAAAAACTGGAGCTTTATCTAACTTCTATTTTTTTGTATTTATCCTCCATAAGTATGTGTACTTTTAAAATTGGAACGACTGTTTTAAACCTAAATAATATAATTGATATCGTTTAAAAAATATTTATTTTTCAAAAAGATTTTCTAAGAAACGTATGAAATTCAAAGTAAGGCTTTCGTCCCACGATATTAACATAATTCATAATGTATATTGTTATTTTACTCGTCTTGCTGACCTATTTTGAGTATATTTTAATAATTCAGTATTCGTCGTACTTATGACAGTCAAGTGTCAGATGTTAAGCCTCGGTAATGATGATCGTGAAATATGAATATATTCCGGAATTTCTCATAAATATTATATATAACTTACACGTCGATCATTAATTCGTAGACTGAATTACAAATATTAATAACTTTCCAGTTAATGGCACGATATTTGAGTTAATGATTATTGTTATCTGATAATTTCTTTAAAAAAATTATTAAATAGTATTTAATATATTGTTTGTATCGCGAATATTCTACATTTTATCAAAAGTATTCGTAACGACTTAAAACATCGAGATTAATAATTAATTTAATACATTTATTGATTGTATAGTAATTTATTTGGAAAAGACGAGAAATGCTATGCGCGTTTCGATTTCAGTCTATGAATTTCCGAATATTTTCAATAAAATGAAATAAGGCCGGTAGTAGAACGTCACAGCGTCAAAAATAAAAATTTAAGTCGGAGTTTTTAGAAAATATAGGCATATAAATTATCCCTAAGCCATAGGTGTAGTACATACATGTAGCGTCAAATCTTCTTAATAGCCTATATAATTTTATATCGATCGATTTATTTATTATAAAGTTATTATTATAAAGTTGAAACACACATTATAGCACTTTAGTACTTCACCATCTGCCGGCAGTGGTTCGTGACTCCGATGGAATTTTGATATTCATCCTAAACGTTTGCCAGACAAATGAGTAGATAGAAAAATAACATATTAATAGCAAATCAAAATATATAACCTGTCTACGTAGCAAAACTCAAAGTTATACGAGACCTCTTAATATTCGTGTATCTAAGGTCAAAATCTATAAATTTATGAGTGAAATGACAGCTTTGAAAATTTTACTTAGAATTTAGCTCGCATTGACCATTATAATTTCCATAATTCAAGTTATTAATGAGAAGAAGGGCCGAACGTAAAATCTTGTACAAATACAAAAAAAAAAAATCATCAGTTTTCAGATTTTGACAAACAAAACTATATTTATAATTGTCACTCGGATTCTTCAACGATTTCTAGCATAAATTAATAAGCAAGTACTTAAATATTTTAACCTATACCCCACAGGCGGTGACGCAATGACTAATGGCCAAATCGATCCAAATATCTCTACGACGTTCAACTCAACATGTTTCGAATTCGAGTGATATTTTTTCTAACCCAATTGTAAATCACTCACAAAAGTTATAACGCAGTATATTAGTTAGACTTTTGAAATGGGTACGGATTGTCTTTTAGCTACGCAAGAGACACATTTAGAAATAAAATTACAACCCTTATAGTGATTACGTTTTTTAAATTTTGTTTAAGTGTACACCTATTAAAGTATAATATAGTATATATGTATTTACGAATTTTATTAAAATAGAGACTTAAAACACTTTACATACATTAAAAACGTGTATTATGTAATAAATCGTTTCAATTTTATAACGAATTCAAATGAAATTATTGTTTTACCCACTTTTACGCTGCTTTCAGCTTACATCACAGCTGATTAAAATGTATAGTCAGCTGTGATGTGATGTTTGTGATTTACCTTTTCTAATATTATAAAGCTGAAGAGTTTGTTTGTTTGAACGTGCTAATCTTAAGAACCACTGGTCCGATTTGAAAAATTCTTTCAGTGTTGCATATATTATATTTTTAAAAAAAATTAGGGTTCCTTTCTAAAATTCCATAATGTAACCCAAGGTGTAATTAAAGGAAATAAACACGAGCGCTGTTAGAAGGTAGTATTAAACTACAGTTATTCACAAGAAAATATACAAATATATAATCTTATTTATAATCTATGTCACTCAAATAGATTATAAATAAGATTTATATTCTGTGGTTTTGATAAGTAAAAACGTGAGAGCACGTCCAGTATTAAAAACTGTTGTAATTCACTACCAGGTCTGAATTAATAAAATATACCAGAGCTTGTTACGTATGGAAATATTTCATTTACTAACAATTCATTTTGTATGCATGTTTGTCAGTCCACGTTATGCAAACGAGTGATCTTGGAGTGCATGTTAAATTTATAATAATTAAGAAGTTACTTTATGCTGCGAAAAGCATAAATTACCGTTTGATTTCTATTTAAATATTCACGAATGTTAATCACTGTATTGTACGTTTATAAATTTAAAACATTCCTTAACTAATTATGAAGTAATGTATTTCCTTATAAACATATGCATTAGTAGAGCAATTAAATACAATTTTATGTTAACTTAATTCCAATTTTTTATAACTATCGTTAAAGTATCGTAAGGTAAACGAACATATAGTTCGCCTATACTAAGCGATTCCTGTAACCCATGGACACCTCCAAGATCAGTAGATCTAGAAGGCACATTGCCATCATTAAGGCCTTAGCGATATTACATCATTTTTAGCATCAGTTTATTCAAAAAACCAATTTTCATTTTATTTATTTCTGTCTTCTATTTGAAATATAAAAAAGCGAGAACTTTTCAAATTAAATTGATATTTATCCTTGTTCTTACAGTGTTACTGTACAAAATAATTTTAAGGTTTCCTTAGAAAATTTTTATCCGGAAAAAATAAAATTTATATAATATTTCGTAAATAAATTCCCCTTTCATATGAAGCACATTCCATATTCAAATTAGCAAAGCATATTAACGTATAATCCCGTCTTTGGCTAAATACGTACAGCGTTTAAATTAAACTTTTCACAAGTTGGTATAAGCTCTAACGGAATTATGCTAAATGACGTAAATAGTTTTTATAAGATTTTAAAAGCGCCAAAGTTTTCTTTGATAAGTAATATAACACATAACTTAACTAGTATTCGCATAAAACTCAAAATCATGTATATTTTTAAAAGTTTCGATTTGAATACTCGTTTCATTCAGAATGTTTTGAAACTAACTTGCGTGAAATGGAACGTGTGACTTGTATTTTCTGTATTTATCAATACATCGGGTTTTGTTATCTAATGGGTTGCATACATTTTTAATGGAGGGAAAGAAATCGCTGGCTCACGCTGTTTCCTATATACACAACCTCATTTACCTAATTTACCAGTCAATATATATTCCACCGCAATGTTTCGTGTTAACTCCTCGTGTAAGGTTTTAACGATGCTTTTCATGTGTGGAAATTCTAAACAGAAATTAATTTATATCGTTTTTTTATTTTTTAATCTATTACATGTAAATTGAGCTTAAAATAAAGACTTTATATATTGTATGAATACATTGTTGATAATTTAGTTTAGATTATACAATACTTTATAGACTCGCATTTTACGAATACTCGTACTGTACCATTAAATGTTTTTTGATGACCGTTCTGCAAGCTGCATGAACTGTAATAAGAAACTTCATAATATGTTATAGCTTAAAGTATTAAACACTTTCAACCAGTAAAGTTCAAAATGGACTCATAATCAAATTGAATTTCATAAATATTTTATAGGCATTTTTTATGACAGCTTCTACATGTACATGGTTATTTCCATTTTTAAATTTAGAATGAGGGTTAGCATATTTTAAGAATACAATACGATATTAATCTCCTCTACTCATATCTTATATGGACTTTCAAATAATTAAGTGAAAAACAATAAAGGATATTTTTTTATTTTTCATCAAATTAATGCCTATAATTTGGATGATATCGTTTAGTTACAAAAAAAAAAACAAGATTATTTTATGACCTCACGGAGTAAAACAACAATGATTAAAGGTCCCAGATAGCTAACCACAAATTAAATATGGTTATGAGATGTTATCAAAGGGAGGATGCATGTGGATGAGTATTAGAGGAGAAGGAAGTTGAAGAAATATACTATAAGGATTACATAATAAATTATTTATATAAAGGAATTGTTAAAAATAATACTATAAGCAAATACTAAGATGATTACATCGACATCGCATCTATTCCTTACAAGTAAAAGACGTAAAGGGACCAATAAGGTTTTGAAAATCAATTTAGTTGATTGCGCGTACGTGTGAAGTTTAAACTATCATAAAATTCGAAGGCGGTGGCAATAATCATTTGCGGAGCCGGCTGGGAACAACTTGTTTACATAACGATAATATCTAAGTGGATAAAGCCCGCCATTACTTCAGTGGGAAGTACAATCATAAAAGAGACGACTTGAAAAGCAAACGTAAAATCTTATAAAATTTATTAAAACGACCTATAAAATGAAATTGTAAATTTTATTGTTTTAAAAGATGAAAATATGAAATTCACCATGCTTGTTTAGATATAAATTCTCAACTTTTATTTTTCGCAGAAATAACATAATCCCGACTGACGGTTCAAGGAAAATAAACACGTAAATATTATTTTTTCGTTTCTTAGACTTCAGCCTAGTAATTACGCTATTACGATTGTTAACAACCAAAGCGGATAATAAATATTAGAGGGCCTTGAGTTCAATTATAATACAATATCGGTCTTATGTTATTAAGGAACAGAATAACTATCATAGCTTTTAATTAATAATCGTAACATTGAAAGGTATCGGAATCAGAAATTACATTTGAAAATAGAACGGCGATTTCAAATCATATTCCCATTATCGTCTGTAACAAATGTTCCAAGAATGAAGACTCTTTTGAATAGATAATAAAAACGTTACATCAATGAAGAAATCATTCGTTTTATTTTTTTTTATTTTCATCTCGTTATGTATATCGGAGTAGAGAACTGATTTTTTTCTATGGCAATATCAATAGACGTGCTTCACTTAATGGTAAATGAAATATTAGCTATTAGGTAGAATTAACAATTTTAATAAAGTCCTGTCGACTTATTTTTTATTTCCAGCATTTGTATATACATGTAGATGAAAATCGAAACGTGCGTTATATTTTAAAACTTCTATCTTATTACGCTCTCGAATGGATATTAAATACAATTTTAGAATCTCTCCCTTTCATTTAATATACGAAGTTCACTAAACGTTTGAATTATAACCTCATAAAAAGCGGGCGAGAGTCGATCCTGCGCTCTTGCAATCTAGCAAATAATGTCCTTCCGCTTGACCAACAGCCTCGTCAAAAAAACCTGTCTAGTTAACCCGTTCAATGCAAACTATAAAACGAAATGAATGTTTACTTATGCGGAGTGAAATCGCGCGATGTTGTGACGGTGTACAGGTGGTAAATGATGAGGGGCGCGGCGTTTGAGGCGTATCGAGCGATGGTGGCAGCGCGCGCAAGTGCTCAGTGCAAGCGACGAAGGGAACTCGGCCGGTCGCCTCTTTTGTTAAATGCTACTTTCGGTCACGTTACAGGCGGCCGCGCGGCGGTCAACCCGCCACCGCCTCACGATCCTTGCGGGTCCTTAGTACCCCTAGAAGTGCACGGGACCTAAGTGTTAATCGGGCCTGACTCACTCAGTTTATGTGTCAACTATCTACTAATGAGCAAACCGTCGCGCTTTTAATGTTCCTCATTTAAATCTCAAACGTTGAAATAATTGTGTAGTGTTTAAAAGTAATATTTTTTACTCCAATGTCTCTTCCTTTACCCGACCAGCCCTTTTAGTTATTTATTCATCACTCTAAAGTATTAAAACTTTATTTTTATAAGAATTTTTGTACAATATCATTTCAGATTATCCTAAAATTCCTTCATATGCTCTACAAAATTTTGTGATATGTGTGGTAAACAAAACGTCTATATATTATTTTAAAATATCTAATTAAGTAATTGTCAGTTTGTCAATTATGAGAGTTTAATGTTAGAAAAAATTATGTACAAAAAATTTTACAGCGGTTTAGTATAAAATATTACTAATTTCCTACTACAACTGATTATACTTATATATATGTAGGCGTGTGTGAAAATAGCGATATCTATCAACGATAATATAATAGTATATATAGTAGAATAGCACAGTTCAGAACATTTACCTCTGTATAAGCTAATTCAATTTATTTGGCAGACTTTGGTAATAATTCATTGATATGCTCTCTACGCCGTAGCAAGTCGTAGCATCTGGCCGGATGAAGCGTAGCATATACATCGTAGCAGTTATTAAATATTATTTGCATATTTTTGACTCAGTTTATATAATCTATTAATATTATTCTCAATGTTGCTCATTGATATGTGCATTTGCGATCTGAATATCGAAAAAAAGACTAAAATGTGTTCCTTTTATATACGTAAATTATTTGAACAAAACTTGCCAGTAAAGATGTCTTCTGTGTAATAGACAGAAATGTACCTAATTTAGTATGAAATATATAAAAACTAATATACGTTGTTTTATATTAGAATAATATTTCTAATCAGATTTTATCAAGATAAACTGTAATATTTTTAGTTATGAAAAAAGATATATTATTATAATATATACAAAAAGTATATTTTTAATAGTAAAATATCATATCGCAAATAATAGTTTATAGTTATGGTACAAAGCTGGGGCGTATAACCCCGTTTCGTGAACAGGCCATTTTCATGACACTAAAATATTCATCGCGTTTTCTTACGTGAAAAGCAAACTATACAGAACTTGCTGTAAAAATATCCAGATTTTATTCACAGAACGGGATTAAATTTACTTTTGATATTTATGTAAAACCAAAATGTTAATTGATTAAATAGATGTACACGCGGCATTCGAATAAAATATATTTAAGGATACGGGACAAATCGTTTCCGATTTTGTTATGTCATCCAAAATGTACGATTTGATAGTCATCGTTACTATATCTAAATAATAAAATAATATTCTTTTTATCCAAAGATTAAGGCACCGTTGTTCTGAAATTTCTAAGACGGACAACTTGATTGATGATCGAAGTCGTGATAACACGCATTCCACAAATTGCTGCAGGAAAGAGGAGGATAATTGCGTTAACTGTATTTCCTGAAGCGTTCTGTGTTAAGTTATAGGCATTGATGAATTTCCTTTCCGATTTAACATCTGTGGACTTCTGAGATTTACTATATCTAAAAAAAATTATCCGATATCTAGAAATGTCGTAGTTTTACGATGAAAAATTGTCAGATATAGTCATTTTTATAGTCAATACTAAGATTATATAATCGTATCCATTTTTCATAATTAGTTATTTGTATGGTACATTAGCTAAATAGAACTACAATCAAAAAATCGTAGATAAACTTATAGCTTAAACTGAGAGTATTTTAGTGTTATAATTAAAAGAAGATTTAGATTTCAAAAATCGAAAGTACCGTGAGAATCTATTAAAACACCTCAAAAGTGAAAACCCAGATTTTAATACCTAGCTAGTCTATTTTACTGTCGATCGAGGTTTGAACACGATTTTGGGCGTGAAACATTGGAATGCAATTACCCACATGTCAGTCATTTGTAAAGTAACTTTCATTTATATTTATTAAGTTTAATAATACTGTATAGTTTAGTTTTTCTTTTATATATTTCTACATACAGTTCTAAAGCTGAATTAGGTTAGAGTAAAATCAAAAGACATCTAAAAACACATCAGTTCTGTACTGTTTCAAGTACACCTCATTAGCCGAAAGAAAACTGCCGTCCGAAGCACAATACCATGCCAACTTCCTTTTGCTGGCTTTCTTCTTCGAACCATGCTCGAGGCGGCTGTTAATGAGACCCCGACAGATACACTAATAGACAACACTATATTACATCTTACTGCAAGGACATAAAAGTCAAAATAGTGTGCAGAAAAGTAGATTTTGCCTCGAATAATATATCAATTTCTCTATAACGGACGTCCATTCAACCGGCCACGCCGCTGTACAGATTTAAACTTTTGCAATTTGAAATTTTAATGGAATGGAAAAAAACTTAACTCTAACCCTATTATACACTATAATATATTTGGTTGAACCCGAATAAAATTAGTCAAGTATCGTATAAATATTTAAATAAAGAAATGATATGTTGTCAAAAATGATTAACTGATATTATTTTTAAACTGATTTAGCCTATGTCAGCTTGACCTACATCTTCAATTTTCATTTATCGGTCAAGATAAAAGTTTCTTTGTGAATTTTAAAACAGATGACGAATATACTTTTTGGAGTGCTTGAGATGTTTTTGACACAAGTTTTCTTATAAATAACAATTTTACTTATGTAAATATAATATAAAATGTATAACAGTCTTAAATAATATGAATTAGTTTTTAAATATATATTTATTATAGAAATATGCGTCAGCTCGTAGTTTCATTATAATACAACTCCTAGACACTAAACTATGAAATTATCATCTAAATTTTGTGGCTATAAAAAGATTAATTTTGATTCCATATTTAAATAGAAGTTGCTTTGAATTGACTTTCAGGGTTTATTTACATTGTTTGTTAATTTAATCAAATGCAATTAACAAAAGAAGTTATAGAAAAGGACTCTATGAACAAATTAAATAGATATTTATTTGGAGAAAAAAACGTTGTTTGTTGTCCTATATATTTATCTATGTAACCACAGGTCGGAAAATGTTAGAAGAAAGTTAAGTTCATGCTTAAAAGAAAGTTTCCTCGATAAATTAAATCGAGCAAAAACTTCTTCGAGATAAAGTTCGCGACGGGTGTAGGTTGCATTAAATCCTTGGCGACAACGCACCTTGAATAGCTAATATGAAAATTTTAACGAATAAATAACGGTAAATGTCCGTAAGAAATATAACTATAACGAATATTTCCTGTGCGTGCTCAACGGAAACCAAAGAACTGAGAACGGCGCGATAAACTCTTATACGTATTTTATAACTTTTAAAAGAAAACTTTGCGTGTTTATAGTGGTTAGATATTATTGATACGCGTACAATCTTGTTTGACAGATTGAGTACTAGAAGCCTCATGTAGTAAGACAATTTTACAATTCACGCGACGTTAAAATCACTTCAACTTTTTTAACACCACTCCAGACCACATTAACAAAGCAAAAATAAATTATATGTTCCCTCCAGGTCTAGTACCACCTTTCACAGATGGGAAGTTCGTGAAGTGTTATGCGCGTTTCGACTTCTGTCTGTAAAATTTCGACTCAAAATAAAAGTCAATAAGACAATATAGCTAAGGTCTTACGATTCGTAACGTACCTATCTCCTAATCTTTTGGTCTTGGATATGCTCATTAGCGATAGGAATCGCTTACTATACTATAAATACATTTTTCTTCCTATACTATAAATAAAATAGAAT
>JAOSYY010000009.1:8268928-8287073 GCA_025727935.1 Hebomoia glaucippe | reverse complement strand
TTCATAAGGTTCGGTCGAGCCGTTTCGGAGGAGTTCGATTACGCACCCCATGACACGAGAATTTTATATATTAGATTGTATGTGTTAGGCGTTTGTTAGTTATGGAATTAAATAAATTCTTCAGTATTTTCATATCACATTCGCTCGTAACCCACATATTTATATTCGCAACTCATCTTCAACAAATCACATGGGAATACGCTCGTCGTGTGATGTTTACAAAATTCTCTACGAATTCTTTAATATTTCTGTCACTTCTACAATTGGCCGAGTTAATAAAAGCGTTAATTATTAATTAACGATCCTATATGACATCTGATAAAAGGTTTTGTAACGTATTTTATTTAAAGCTACATAAATGAGAAATATCCTTCGGGAAAATGATTAAAAATAAGATATTATTTTACATAGTATACTGGACATCTAATATATAAAATTCTCGTGTCACAATGTTCGTTCGTATACTCCTCCGAAACGGCTCGACCGATTCTTTTCAAATTCCATATGCATATTTGCTAGGTTTGAGAATCGGCTACTATCTATTTTTCTATGATACAGCATACATACAACTCCGAATTTTTAATAGCAAATTATTTGGCTAGACGACGTTAGCTGGATCAGCTAGTATACTATAAATTTTCTTGAATATAGTTTAAATATTTATGTATATTTTTTAAAAATACTATTCATTATTCATTTTGTACTCAAATTGTTTGTTTTGTTTTTAAATACTGAGAAATTCCTTCTACTCAAATACTAAATTTTTAATATCATAAGTTTATAATGATATACAGTGTAAAACTACTAGAAATGTAAGTAGTATAAAACTATGCAACACCCATCACTTTTTTAAATATATTTGAAATCTTAACCTTGACTATAAAAACATCGGCAGCACTTATTGCTTAATTATAAAACTACACTATGAGCATCAACAAAATTCGTAAGCTCTCCTTAGTTTAAAATTAATTAAAAATTAACTATTATGATACTAACAAGGTCAGGTTCTATTTGAGTGAAGTTGTGAGCACTTTTATTCGAATTTCATTCTATTAAATGCGTTATACGCTCTAAATATGTTGGCAGATTTATTGCAATTAAAGTGAGCACTAAGGGAGCTTAATGACCGCCTGCACTAAAAAGTGCTGAGTGTGCATCAACGTAATTGGCAGGAGGGAGCTAAGAGATCGATAAGCTTATTTCTTATTCTCTA
This sequence comes from Hebomoia glaucippe, assembly GCA_025727935.1. Lineage (NCBI taxonomy): Eukaryota > Metazoa > Arthropoda > Insecta > Lepidoptera > Pieridae > Hebomoia > Hebomoia glaucippe. The sequence goes on along the minus strand of JAOSYY010000009.1, from coordinate 8,285,860 downwards.
ATTTCTCAAGTCTTAATGGAGTCTTTTGTCTGTTAATGCTGTTATTTTGTCCTTCGATAAAAGATTTAAACGCAGATGTTGTCGATGGCTCGGGGCGGTACAATACTTTTAGATTATTAGATGGAGCGAAAACATAGGAATCTTTTAAAAATTCTTTAATAGATTTTTTGTATTATAATAACTAATATAATAAAATGTTAGAAGTAAATTTTAGCATTTTCTATTTATTTAGTGTAAAATTTAAAATGTTAGAGCTGATCTTCTGATATTGGTATTGTTGAGAATATTTCACGCACGTAAGAATGTGAAACTTAACATAGTCCTTATATAATAATTATCATTACATTTGTCTATAATTGCATAAATTTCACAGCGTATAGTATTTTTCATAAAAATATTATTTAAATTGCTGAGAAAGTATTATTAATTTTATGTAGGTACTAAATATAAAACTACGATGTTTAAAAACGGACAAGAATAATCCCAGATGTACAATTCGAGAGCAGCCGAAACTTCGAAAAGATGTCACAATAATAAATGAAGAAATGTTCTGAAATATCTCTAAGACAATTTTTATCGCTGAAATCTCAAAATTTTCAGCCCGTGGAAAACTTTATCGTCACTTGAAGTGCCTCATGTTTATTTTATGAACTGTAGGTACGTAAATTTGTAATAACTGTGTCAGGAATAAGATCTTATTGACCGATCCAATTTCTTAATAAATAGCTAATTAAAAATTAATATTAACTACTATTTTAGGCCAATATTTATCTCAAATATAATCTTTAACCACAAGGCTATGTAAAGTACAAAGCTAGTTAATATAAAAGATTACAAGACATGATATAAATGTAAATATTAATTCGTATTACCAAAAAAATAGGATTTACTTGAATTTGTTTTTTCTCTTAGAAATTAATATTCTTTGAGTTAACTCTAACTGGGACAATATCATTTATGTTCCTATTTTGTAGGAGAAATATAGCACTTATTTGAATTTCTCCATAAAAAGATGATATATATTTTAATAATAATATTTTATTAAAGATCCGACTTGGCAAGAGTCGTTAGTGACAAAAGGACGGCCATAAAGAACGATCTAGGGTCGTAGAGGTTCGCTAAGACCAATAATTTGACATATAGGTCGGGTCAACAGCCCTTTAACACAGATTATATTGGAAACAAGATAGTCACAGAATACTAAACTAGGATCCAAGTAATTTAATGAACTCGCAATGTCTGCAGAAAGGAATATTGTGATTGCTTCATTATTATGTGGGCTTGGTATTTACTTAGCAATTTTGCTACGCAGAGATGTGTAACTTGGAAATAAATATTGGTTGTTATTGGATATATAACCTTCACCGGATAAAGATACATATCAAACAATTATTTCTTTCAAAACTAACCACAGTATTTAAACATGATATAGTATCATTTTATAAGGTTAATTTTGATTTAAGATTAGGTTAAAATTTACTTCAAAAGTTAATATAGCTATTATTAATTTTTTGTTGTCATTGAAGCTAATACCAATATTCAGTTCTGGTACATTTTAATATGTTTTTAAGAAAATATATAGAAATTCTTACTATGCAAATATCTTGTATTGTCTTATTCAAAAGATAAAATTGTAACATTTTGATTGTGAGTTATATTTCAAAGCATCTGTTCGCATTTCAATTGATCTGGTTAAATTAAATATCTGCGAGTCTCAAAGGAATGGTTCTAGTTTGAAAGTCCAGTATATTGCACATTCACAATGGGCATTGAAAGCAAAAGAAGTTAATAAATTATAAGTTGGCGATCTTTGCAATGACTTGAAATTCTTCGGTGTAGAGTTCTTAACTTTGAATAATATTTTTATGCTTCTATTTAAAGTGAAAATAAAGATATTAATGTAATAATATAAAATATATTTTATAAAAAAGAATCTCAGAAAGTTTTTTAAATTATTTTGATATTTTAAATTCTTAATTATATATTTTGAATCGTTTTTCAAGAAACGCATATTAAATTATTCAATTACTTTTTAAAATTAAATATAATAGAGTAATGCAGTTAATATTATTCTCTTAGAAAGCAAATAATGTAACCCAAGGTGTAAAAATCGAATTGAACGCGAGGGAAGCCACTGACAGAAGCTAGTATGTAGTCCTGATGATCACACCTCAATATTAAAGTGGACATTGGGCTAAACTATTCATTAAACTCAGCTAAACGACTTCAAAGATTTAGATAAATTATTTAAATGCGAATCTCCAAAATAAAAAGAAATTTAAAGGAATTATTTTCTTACTTCTCACCGATGTGAACATTAACGTAGAAATATTGAGATTAAGGTGTTATATAAAGGTTGTGTTCAGCCATTTTGTTGTATGTTATGATTTATGTCAAAGCAGGCGTTAGTAAAGAGTGAAAACAAGCGTAGGCATGAGTCAGCGTGTCGACGCTACGAATGGCTACGACTTCGCTACGACATTTACGCTCGATAACGTAGCGTTTGTCGTAGCTAATGCTACGTTTACAATGAACTGATTAGCTTCGCGTTCATATAATGGTTTTAGTATAATTTAAATATTACTTAAATAATAATCTAATTTATAAAATTCTCGTATAACTGTGTTTGTTAATTCAACTTCTCTGAAATGGCTCGACAGATTTTCGTGAAATATTTTATACATATCGGTTAAGTCTGCGATTCAGACACCATCTAGTTTTCATCTTCTTAAATTTTATGGGTGGTTCACGCCTAATTTTCTTTTATTTTTTAGACAAAATTTTAGTTTTATTTTTTTATGATACACGTACAACTCTGAATTTTCATCCCTCTACAATCAACCCCTATATTTTAATCGCGATATATTTATGTGGCAAAACGAAGTTTGTTGGGTCAGCTAGTATTTATATAAATTCTAAAACAATAGGAGAATAGATTAATAATACCATATGGCACCTTATCTTAGAAGCATCTCAACTAAAACTTGAGTATGCTAAAACTAAAAAACTTGTTATAGTAATTATTACGTGACTCGTCAAATTAAAATCGTGAGTAAGTAGAAAACTTCAACAATGTTGCTGAAGTTAACTTAAGAACACCTTTAACTCAATTTGGACGTAATGTCCTCTTTCAGCTGGGGACGTAACACGAATACTCGTATATTTTTAAATTTAACTTATAAAGTTAATACGATGGGGGTTTTCAGAAGTTGACCTAATTATTAACCCATTACAAATGAATTAGCTAATACAAGCTTAACAGAGACATTGAAATTAATTGGCTCAAGTTACGTGCTAAGTTTGTAAAGTAGGTATTTAATACATTGGCTTAGTGTGAATAGGGTGCGTGTCATATCATGATTGTAATTTGTCACGAGAATGCTTACCTAACATTTGGTAAGCTACAAAATAATGCGCAACAAAATAAGTAAAAACAATTAAAATAGTAGAATTATTTTACAAAGCCAGAAAATTTTGTTCCATTCATTTGTAAGTAAGCTTAACAAGTTGGACCAACTGTTACAAATGAATTGTTTTATAAATGTGTTGTTGTACTCAGTCGAAAATATATGGTATGTTTTGTTACTATAAGTATATTTCTAAACTTAGTTATCGTAAACTGCTTAGTTAACTTTAAGGTGGTTTATATTCATTCGTTAATTCAATAAAATATTACTGCTTAATTAATTAATAATATTTTATAATGAAGTAACATAAAATATTAAAACGTATATAGAAACTAAGTGATTATTTAAACTAATTTTAAGTATTAAATAAGTAGGAATTTGAATTCAACTTTTTTTATAAAACATAATAATTTTATCCCTGAAAATCTGAGTTAGTCAGAAGGGTTTTAGGTTTTTTATTTATTAAAAAGTTTATGTATGTATAAATTCTGTTTTTATCTTCTTAACTTAGACTACAATTGACTTATATTGGAAAATAATTTTTATTCACCAAAAATACTATTTCTAACAATCGTTAGTTGGTTCTTGAGAACGTCGCGTCAAACCGGTTGGGTTCATTAACCGCAGGCTGTTATGAAACAATCCGAGTCGGCTTCTGAGTGCAACATCTGGCCCCATATTTGAACAATTGCCAAGCGCATTTCTCTTTTCACTGCCGCTCTACCGTAATAATCTTTGGGCCGTTTGTTCGCACGATGCGATGTGGATAAACTTGGCACACGCATTCATGACTTGTCATAGGTGCTTATTGATGAACTGGTAAAGTTTTGGAACAAATTCAATCACGGATCAATTTAAGAATTGGTAATCGCCCGGGTCACATCAACTTTGGACAGCCCTAAATCTACATAGCTTTATTAACAATGACGTCATATTAAGGTAAATAAGTATTGTAATCTCGTAAAAAACAACTATTTTATATGTTGAGTTTTAGATATTACAATCTATGGCATTTTGTATCAATATCTAATACTTCACAATAGTTAAACACCGAAATAGTATTATTTAAATGAAATATTTATAAACAATGTCGAACCAAACGAACCGAACAAAAACACGGCCTAATAAATTAACCACTACAAAAAGCGATATCGATTTCTCTTATCCCATTGATTATGGTCTACAAATCTAATTAGTGTTAAGCTAAACATTTGTCTGGTTTTGGCAGGATTCCAAACATTTTAGTCAAAGATTATCGTTCCAAGAAGTGTTATATTTCCGTATTCTATCGCCACTTAGCCTATTCTCTTTAATAACACGAAAGCCTCGTCTATATCTATACAACCTAATTTAAATTCTCATGAATAATTAAAACATTTACGTAGATGATTTGTTTACTACATGTAATTATGCCATTTCTATTTATAGTGAAGCGGTGGTATAGCTCAGTATCCTTTAAAATTATCCTTTCCTTTCCATACTGAGCGTGCCTTCCACCACTGAGTTGTTTCATGTGGAATCTTAAGAGAACCGCTAAGCTGCCTCCAAGGAAGATGTATAAGCTATAAAATTTTAATATCCTTTTTAAAGTAGGTTACATTAATATCGATATATATATTAAAATACAATAATACCTTACAAAAAAGTAGCTAATGCGTCATTCAGAGGTTTATCTCCCCACTGGTGTGTACATAATGCAAAATATGTATTCATCAGTGATATCATATTTCCTGTTACCAAAGAATTTTTTTTTACAGAAGTGAAATAATATTTATTAAAATATATTTTTAATGTAAATAAATATTCCGTCGAAGTACAAAGTATATGCAGTGTTAAAAATAATCGTTGAACGAATAATAAAATATATAAGTGAACAATATGCACTGAAAGTGAAGTGTTACAATGTTCTCAATGAAAACTGTCAGTGGCACTGGAATGTTTTGTGTAAAAAGTGTAAAGTGTAAAAAGATATGGGATGACTCATAGTGAAAGATGCTTCACTCAACCCACTTTTCGATCACAAGATGATGCACGAAATTCACGACAATGCTGGGGCAGGCGCAAGCGGCGTGATGGAGGAAAACGAGGGAGGAGGGAGTGGGGGTGCCGCGGTCGATATGGACGAGTGCGGCTCCCTTTCACTGCCTCCTGACCTGCCCCCTTATTCAGGCGACTATATTATCAGTGATTATATGGAAAGGCTCGGTACACGCCTTAACATTCTTGAAACTGAACTCAAATACGCCTGGAGAGCATTAGACCTTCTCAGTCAAGAATATGTTAGAATGTGGGATAGATTGGAGAGATTGGAGTCTTTACTTGCTGATCAACAGGGTGTTATATCAACTCTTCTAGATTTTTATACATGTCGAAGTGCAACGTCGAGAGATCCCTTATCTAGACTTGAAGTAATAAGGGAAATACTTGGAAATGGAACAGTAGAAGACGGCATTGAAGAAGGGTTAGATATTGCAGGTCGTAGTGCTGCACTTTTGGGTCCGCAAGAAGAAGTTATGGAATCAAATGAAGCGTTTTACAGAAGTTTGAATCAAGCGTATAGAGACGATTTTGTATATGAAGATGCTTCGAGGCCGCCATCTCAGCTAGATATGATCTGGGAAGCGCCTGAAGAAACTGATATAGAAACAATACCTAATGCATCAGCACAAATTTTCAGTGCTAAAGACTATAAAAATTATTGTGGTATGCAAGGTGGACCCAGCATAAGTGAAAGAGACTTAGTCCATATATCTACTTTAAGTACAATAGATCAAATAACAGTAGATAAATTGCATGAATTAGATAGACTCACAACGCAATTACACAAAGATTCAAGAGAGTTAAAAGACTTAAAAGCAAGACTTCTTAGTCCTGAAAGAAAGGTCACAGCAAAACATGAAAGAGATATAGAGGCCAAAGCATTGGTTGAAGATGGAAATATAATAAACGAGCAGTTAAAGAGCGTATATGCTGGTGGAGACAATTGGGCTATAAATGATATGATGAAAAGTTTTGATGAGTTTATGTTAACAACGCCAAAAGAAAATATTGTAAAGGATAAATCTCCATCTAGATTATCATTAACTGATAGTGCTGTTGTAGATAGAACTATGGACTACTTGCCTCCTAATCTTTCTCCAAGGCGAAAATTTGTACCAGAAAGAACCTCAACTGAACCTTATACAACAGTTACTGGGCGATTAGCGTATAGTTCCGCTGTCGCAAATGCAGAGATAAATGCCGCCAAAGCATCTAAATCTCCAAGTACCATGTCAAAAGATAGATTTGATTATGGATCAGAATATACTGTCAATGATCTCGCTGGTCAAAATTATTACTCTCCTAAAGCTACCGCACATGCATTAAATGATACTTATAAGCAAATTAAGGATCAACATTCACCGCTGTCTATTCATGAAATTTATGATGGAAGTAGTGATAATAGGCTTGATATGACATTTGACGAAAGAATACGTAAATCACCTAGTCCTCCACCACCAGCACCACCTAATGGAGCTGAAATATTTGCGTCCATTGAAAATAATAATGAACTAATGACGAGGCATCAAACATTACTATCAACAGGTCTTACAGCGATGCATGCAGAAAGCATGAGATTGAGCCCACGCTCACCTAAATCTCCGAAAACATCTCCTAAACATTTGAAGAGAGACAATACTAACATAGTAACTGCTAAGTCAGATTCTGGTTTATCATCGATGAGTGGATGGTCAAGTTTAGAAAAGAGTCCTGGGTCACCTAAAACTGGTCGTGTATCCCATATTCACGATAGTCATAAAATAAGAGTTCAGTCTCCACAATCAGTGCAAAGAAATGCTTATGAAGATCCTAAACCATATTTGGAAACATTGGTTGATTCATATACTTATGAAGAAAAACAATTTAAAAAGGAGTATATATCTCACAAGCCAGAAGCTTTTCAAGAAGAACAGAATTTAATGGAATTGAATAAATTAAAAGAAAATATGGGAAATATGTTCTTACAAAGTGAGAGTCACTTTGCAGTTCCCAGTCAAACGACATTAAGTAATATAGGAGAATATTATTATGGAAATGAGGCACCTTCTATTTACTCAGTAGCTGGAAATAGACAACCAATCTTCACTACTGTATATAGTACACCAAGGGGTATACTTTCAGAAGATCAGAGTTTTTCCGAATTAATAGATAGAAATGAAATTATGGAATCAGATATAAAACAAGCTATAGATCCATATCCACCTGAACCAAGCTATCATGCACAAACAGTTGTTATGTCAGCAAATCATTTGAATAAAAAATCACTGACCCGAGCGAATACTATGAGCGGATCTGATTCAAATTTTTACCAAAATGGATATAAAGTATCTCGCGCTGGATATCCTTCTGGGAACCTTACTGATGCGCTATCTTATTATCCAACTTCAAGTAGATATGATTCACCAAAGCGAACTCCATTAGAAGAACGTATGTCATGGCAAGGTGGCAGTAGATCTCCTACGAGCTCTATAGAAACTTTAAGTTTAAAATCCCATTCACTTAGTATAACAGAGAGAAAACAATTCCAGAACCAATTGCAACAGGAATATTTTAAACAACAGCAGTATGACCAAAGAAATGGAAATGTTGTAAATGAGGTACAAAATTATGATAAGCAAGTAACAGATCATAAGATGAGAAAAGATCAATATAATATGGATTCTAGTGGTATTTTAGTCTCTGAATCAGGATATTTGTCAATTTCATCTAACTTAAGAGTAAAGACTCAAGATAAACAGAGCAAAAAACCAAAGAGAACGTCATCCTTAAAATCAGCTATGTCATCAATGAGTCATTGGTTACCTGATTTGCATTTACCTAAAAAACATAGATCACATTCTTTACCTTCTGGTGTTGATACGGTAGAACAACAACAACAAGAAAAAACTTTAAAAGAAAGAATTTTATCAGCACAACGTAGAAAGAAAAAGTATCATTTGGTAGCTTCAATGTCCGGATTATTGCAAAAAGCAAGAAGGAAGCAACAGGCAAGCCATCAGTCTTTATCAGATCCTGAAACGTCAGAAACGGAATGGTCTGGTGGACGTTCTAGTGCCCAATCAGAAGATAGTGATAGTGTTTTTTCGGATTCAATTCATGATTCTAATATGTTCTCTAAAGTTCCTGTGAAACCTAAGCAACGAAAAATTAATAGTCAAGAAAAAGTGGAACAGCAACAAATGATTCAAGAACTACAGCAGCAACAAGCTGAATTACATGGTGATGCCGATGATGAGTGTATTTTAGAAGAAAATGAAAGATACCCTTCTTCATCGAATGGTATCCCACGTGATAAAAGTGACGATATTGATTTTCATTTTGCAAGAGTTAGTCAAATGAACAAAAGTGACATTCAAGAGTTAGAAAAGCTTGATATTGATACAGATATATCAAATATTGATCCATTTGAAGACGAAAAAGAAGACACACAGTCACCAGCGGCAATATTTGCAACAGTCGGAGATATGAAAAAGTCTTCAGTAACTTCAGACGAATCTAATAGTGAAAACAATAAATCTTACAGTGGTAGCTCTCAAGAATTTGCAGTATCTCGAGCTCTAGGGAAATATCGTTTGCGTAAATCATCTTCCGTAACTGACGATGCAGCCGAAACTTCTCCTCCAAAAATTGAAACAACCGTAACTGACGGTGTTGCTGAAGAACCAGACAAACAAAAAGATAAAAGGCAAACCAAATTAAGTCCACCTGAAGTTTTAAAAAATAATTCAGCAGCTTCAGATGAAACCTCTGTGGCTTTTTCAGAACGAAGCCCATCTTTGCAGGGTAATAGAGGTATTCAAAATAAATTTCAGTCAAGACATCAACAAAGTCTCGATATTCCTAATAAACATGATGACGATGACAGCCGAAGTACACATTCATGGAGAAGTGGATCGAGGGTATCATCACGAAGACAAAGTACAGAAGATAGTATCGATTCTGAAGATGAATGGTATCGTTATGAGCTCAGGAAATTAGAAGAAATGGAAAATCAATCTCAACAAGAAATAGAAAAAGAACAGTTACTATTGGAAGAACCCGAATTCGAAGAAGAGTCTAACGAGACCTTGAAAGAAAAAATGTCCTTTGTTTTACGTGAACTGAAATTGAAAACAGCCCCTATTAAAGTCAAATATGATGAGGCGAAAACTGAAGAAACTTGGAAAGACGTAACTACATTTCCTGATATGGATGAAACGGCGGGGGATAGTATTTCTCAAAAAGATTCTGATGATGATAAGTCTTATGTATCATCTGGTTCTGGAGAAACTTCTGGACCTGATAGTCCAGTTCAAAGTGGTGATGAATTTGAAGAAGACGATGATATGCTTCAAGTCGAGCAACAAGCTACTCCCGTAGAATCTGCACCACCTCAGGACGCCTCGGCTGGCAGTAAATGGAAGCTATTAAAAGCTCTCAAGGACAGAAAAGCTGAAGAAAAGACGACTGAAACACCGGCTGCCACAACGCCGTCAACCGAAAAGGATAAAGTTAGCGCAGGTGTAAGTTACTTGATGCAAAAATTTCACGAAATTAGAGTTAAAAGTTAAGACGATACGTTTACTCGTAAAATGTTAGTAAGGCTTTGTACTCTTATAGAAAAAATTGATATTTAATATTTATGCCTAATAGAAACATTAATCGAATCAGGTATTATGCAGTATTATTAGAGAACCTTATATTTCTCTAACATTTATTCACTTATTACATCTGAAGAGATAAGAGTCAATTTTTACATCGACTTAAATACTTTGTTATAAAATGTTTTCCAGAATACATGAAAAATTTGTTCAGTACTACCTAAAATATAATTAGGAGAATCATAATTACTAATATTAACCTTAAGTAAAAAAAAATATATAATATTCATCGTATTTATGAAGCTTAAAATGTCTATAGAACACTACGCAAACGTATTGATGTTTTTTCTACTTCAATTATCTGGGTAACTTTGCCTGGTGGGAAATATACTTACAATATACCGAGGTTGTGAATATTTATCTCTTATTCAACCTTTATAATATACAACAACTTTAAGTATACTGTTCTTCGACACTTTTATATAACGGGTGTTAGAGGACCGCTCCCGACAATGAAGACAGATGATAGTACTCACCTTTGATGATGGTACGGAAAAAAATCGCTCCTAACTATAAAGAACTTATATTTTTGAAACTTTTTATTAGCGTTATTTCGCTTTATCATGTTAGTCCAGCTGTTTTTGTTGCTTTATTGCTGTTTTTTTTTCGTAAAGATACCTATTTTTATGAAACTATTGTTTCACTTAGCTGTACTAACATGATAGAGCGTAAATAATGCTAATAAAACGTTTAAAAAATTGGGTTCTTTTTTAATCGGAATCGATTTTTTTTCGTCCCATCATCATAGGTGTCATTAGTACTATCATCAGTCTTTGTTTTCGGGAGCGGTCGTCTCACACCCTATATTAGGTACTATAAACAATAATAATGATATTCGTTTTTACTGCAATATAACTGAAGTATATAATGTATAAGTTATAAAATATTCCTGTTTCTAATACGAAGCAATAACTAGTTTAACCGCTGATAGATACTAAAGTCTGCATTATAAACGCCATTGATAGGATTCCGTATGTGTTGTTGAGTATATTAATTAATAAGTTAGTTCTTTTGCGTCATAAGCTGTTTTCGCTAGTTTCCTTGTTAGCTTAACGTTAAGTTTAGTGATGACTATAGCTCAGCGCTCAGCGTTACAATCGAACAAATCGTTTGAGGTACAAAATCGTTCATCATATCATGCCATATCGTAATAAAAATTTATTTACATAAATCACTTGACACTCGCCTAAAATATATTTTTTGTTAAACAAAAAATATATAAATGCGTGTCTATTTACAAAAAAAAATAATCAGAAACATCGAAAATATGCCATTCGCAAATCCATCATCGTAAAAATAAGTGTCATATTACTTTTCTGTAATTTAGAATAGAAATTACGATGCGTAAGTATGAGTATAATATTATGTAGCTTATGACAATTTGAAATGTTAGATGGCACTTAATGTGATAGAAAAAATTAGGCGTTTCGTACGATTAATGTATAACATAATATCAATGCTGTAGCAAAAATACTATATAAAAGGCTTAGTAATGTTATGGCCTGCTTTAAAATGGGATTCTATGTATTCGGTCCCGCTTACAAAATATTCTGTGAAATACAATAATATGGCTGTTGCTTCGAATATGAACATTTATCATTCGTTTGAATTTTTATGATTTAAAATCAACTTTATAATTCAATGATACAAAGACAATAGGTAATTATGGGTTAATAATTGTAGTTGTTATAATATTAATTCTCCAATTTTATTAAGTTAATTATTGTTATTTAGATGATGAAGTGATTCTGATAAATATTGATGCCTTAGACGCAAATCTTATAGAAATTATACTGTGATCTTTCACAAAACTTTTGTATCTATCAGAATCACTATAATGTTTTAAAATGTTATAATTATTTATTGAAATAAATGTTAGTTTTTAGGTTCTTTTTATATGTTTTTTATTTATATTTTTATTTATTTTTTATTATAGAATGGCACTGGTGGATTCAACGAACAAGGCGGACGCGGGAATGGGTACGATAACACAATATAAATATACTTATTTTCATATTTAATTATTTATATATTGTAATTTAAAATTTCCAATAAAATTTAGGTTTTAATAGTTCCATTAATCAAGTTATAGTCATCCTTAAATATTTAATTTTAGGACTATCTGGAACCGTTCGTAGATGTAAATATAGTCTAGTGCATTAATTCGTTTTTTAGATTCAATCTATAAATTTACTATTGTTTGACATAAAAATGAATGTTATGTAGTTCAGGTGTAACCCAGACTCAAAGGTACATAAAGAGGGTATGAGAGATGGAAAATGGCCTGTGAGAATTTTAATTCGGAAAAAGTTGTCACTTTAATTTCTTGTTGTATTTTAGGCATCCTGGGGATAATCCATTTTATAGCAACATCGACAGTATGCCTGATATCAGGCCACGAAGAAAGTCTATTCCACTCGTTTCGGAACTTGTAAGTAACATTTTCCAATATTAAACTATTCTGTATCAAGCAGACCCAAGGGAACTAGTTCCATGTCTTTTACCTGGCCGGTTTCAAACTATCTTAACTTTTGTTGATTTTTGGCTAATAAGGGGATTTGAAGATAGATATTTGAAACTGACCCTTGATGTCCTCGCGTCGACGTTAGCTTCCTAATGCTTAGTAACATTAGGCGCGTAATAAATGTTTTCTTCAAAAGCCAAAACTTCTTAAATGTACTCTATGAAAGGTTTATGGGACTACACATTGATAACGCTTGGTAAAATCAGATTTTTGGATAACGTTTTTACAGTATTCCCATTGACTTTTCGAACCTATTTTTTATTTCAAAATTCAAACCTTCTTTCTTTGATGTCTCAATGTTACTTCTTATACTATCCTTTATAATACACCTGTATTGGTGGCCGTGTGGAATTAATGTTTTAGAGAGCCTAACATCACTTTACCTGGAACGAATTTTATAGAGGTCACCTAATGATGATACGTAGATTATACAACAGTGAATTCCTGATAAAATTAATGGTATTATTGCATTTTATCCCCAACCGTGGACCCGCAGGTTCTCAAGGTATATCTCTCCCAATAAACTTTCATATTTCTGCATGCAGTTCTAATATTAATGGCTTTAAATATGCAGAGTTAAGAATCGGTCTCATGTTGTCTCAGCTCGTTGGAATTGGATTACGAGTTATGAGTGTAATAATATGTCGTAGTCTGCAATTTTTATTGGTACAACAAACGGCTGATTCTTTTATTAATTTTTATTATAAAGGTTTTTTGCTTGCTTTGTCCAACGGAATGCATGGGATAAGTTAGTGTTGTGATTTTTTTAGATAAACTAAACGAAAGAATCAATAAATATTCTAAGTATTTAGCACAGATTAAAAGTTATTATGTTCTTATGCACTATTAAATACGAGGTTCGTTTTTCTATCGTTAATTACTATTGTCGACTGCAATTTTTTACAATCCTTTCGTAGAATATCAAAACTATTCCTAACGACTGAAAAATCGCCTCTTTAAATAATTAATTAGGTTTTACCACTGGATCAATTATGAAACTTGAAAGACTACTTCATTTTGAGATTATTGAGTAGTATATGCTGTAGGTTTTTGATATCAGCACGTATTTATTGAATTATCACGAAGTTTAATAACTGTATACTTAAATAAATAAAATAAGGAGCTTAAAAACAGCTTTTAGGCATGTGTAGAAAATATGACCTGTAACAAGATTGTAATAATTTATATTATTGTTTTTTAAACGATCTTTTTCCCGCTCAGACAATGGCTGCTACAAAAAGGAATGCCGGATTGACATCGGCAGTGCATCGGGCGACGTTAAACGATGAAGAATTGGTAATGCCATTTTATTTAGTTCTAGTAGCCTGGTGTGCCAAAATAAAAAAATAAATAAAGTAAAGAATACATCGTAACACGTCGTTAGCGAAAATTTCTATTACAGCAAAGAATTTTAAAACTTTGGATAAAAATGTGTACAAAAGTCAACGACAAAAACTTTTATATAGCTAGAACATTATTTAATTTTAAAGTAACAATGCGTTTTACCAGAATTATAATTTAAACTACATACTATTGCCATCGGGAAAAGCGTTAATAACTCATATTTTATATGATAGTACATAAGTACTAAAGTGGTGTTTGAAAACGATTTCTTTACAGAAAATGCATGTGTATAAGAAGACTTTACAAGCTCTTATCTATCCCATTTCGTCAACGACACCTCACAACTTTGTTCTTTGGACTGCAACCTCGCCCACTTATTGTTATGAATGCGAGGGTCTTCTTTGGGGAATCGCGCGGCAAGGTGTCAGATGTACTGAGTGCGGTGTCAAGTGTCACGAAAAGTGTAAAGACCTACTCAATGCAGACTGTCTACAGAGTAAGTTTTGCTTTTGGCTGTGTTATTCTGAAAGGAAAACTAATAAAAATTAATTTTGTATTCCGCTAATTTTCCTCTTAAAAATCAATATTAAAACGCTGCTCAATTTTTTTCATAAATAAAATTAATACATTGTTGTAAGTAATATTTTTAACTATTTTTAGTTAATAACTCTTTACTAAATATTAGTGATATAATAGTTAAGTTTATTGTACGAAATCTACGTCAATTTATTATGAATTTTAATTAGAAAATTGCACTCGTGCTACGAATACGTAAAATTACCAAGTATTCAAACAATTTTTTGTAGATCGATCGTTACGTCATTATAATTCGAAGAGAAAAACCAATAAATTCACGTAGATAATGTTTGTTGGGAGCGAAGCGCTCTCCCTTATTAAACTCAAGCAGTGTCAAGTTGTTCTCACAGAGGTCACATTGTGCCAAGTTCTTTGTACAGCCGTTGCTATAAAACAGTATTATTCAGTAGGAAAACTGGTGACACAAAAAATCATTTGATGTTAAGGCTTCTTATATATTAAGTACTAAGAACTTGCAGTTTAAAAATGGAATCGCTTTTTGATATTATATGTACCACCATTAAATCAGAGCATTTCACATCATTCGTCCTTCTATTATTTACGTTGAAAGCCAACTGAATAAAAAAGGTAGGTAATACTAGTATAGATGACGTCAGTGAATATTATCGTGTGCATGATAAGATTGCATGTGTGTCGCGCAGTGTATTTAAATGGTCATATATCTTCATAACATAACGAGAAGAGGAAAAGTGAAAAACTACATTGAAAAATTTCTAATCAATTGCTTGCAAAAGGAACATTTTTCTTTCTATAAATGTTGTGTTTTATTTTACTGTGTCTCTTCCTTTATCTTTTGTCAGACCTCATATAATAGCATGAATTTCCCTTTCAAAATCGGTGTTCGCTTCATCGGTATGCATGGCAATCGATCGACGGTACACTGTTTTCAAAATTCTCTTTTGTAATTATAACATCATCTCTGCACAATCATTAAGGCGGGCAGTCGGCTAAAGTATGTCTATAAATTACTTGGAATACATTTTTGTGATAACTGAACGACTGCACGTCACCGTCATAAGTAATCTACACTTTAAAAGCATTATTTTAATGATACATAACATATCTATGTTACTACACTCCTCCAACACACGTCATGCACAGAAAACATTTACACGTACAGTGTCACTTTAGCGGTTATTTATTTAGTTAGAAATGTTTTTGAAGTGTAGATGGTTTTAATCATGTAGATAGGGATCCGGTCTCCTCCCTTCGGGTACCCCGCCCAGCGCCACTAACAAAATCCTAGAACGGAATCGAATTCTCTATACCCTACTTTACAATCCACACTGTGGTTAACACTCTTAACTGAATTGGCTAGATGCTTCAAATACACCAGAGCCCTAATAAAATTGACCAAACAACTTGGATGTTAGCATTGTGTGCACGCAATCCACAACCTTTCCACTTTATATTATATGTGGTCTTAGTTTGATTTAAATGTTTTCCTTATAGTTTTCGTGTCTATACTTTTTTATTTAACTGTCTCTTCATTTATAATTTCTCTTTAAATTCTAAATTAAATTTGATAAAGCAGCTGCTTATACGAAAGTATAAAAATATTGCAAGCAGTTCGTGACTAATCTAACAAATAACAAACTAATACAGTGCGAAACAAGAGGGTATTAAAATTATCAATCTAACAATACTAATATCTATATTTCGATAAGTATAAATTTGGAAAGATAACGGTTTTGGAATGTTTTCAATGGAAGCGCCGTGCTCAGGTTTGCTCCGGCTGGCGCCGCTCAAGGTTTATGACTTAATCAGATCCGACAAATAATGAAATAGTTTTTTTACTTGATAAGTTGGAGTCTGGTTAGGTTGTGCCCTGTGAGTGGTCGTGGCAGGCCTGACTGCGGGGCGGGGAGCCCCTCCCCGGCGCAACCCGCGGCAACCGGAACAGTTTTTGCACCGCCTGAGCAGTGTGTTTCGCAGGGGCTGCTGAGAAGTCTTCCAAACATGGTGCCGAGGATAAGGCAAACTCCATCATAACAGCGATGAAAGAACGAATGAAACAAAGGGAACGGGACAAACCAGAAATCTTCGAGCTTATCAGGTAACACTAAATCGTTTAAAGTTAAACACGCAATCTAATAATTATTGTAAACGCCAGGCAGTGCTCATCGATGTCACCATCACGCATGACGAGAATCTCGTGAAGGCCGAGAAGGCCAAGCTTAGCAAATACTTGGACCTTGCCTCACGAGATAACCGCTTTGTGGGATGTGAATTCGACGATCATTGTCCCTATAGTAGTTAGAGTGACCGGTCTCATAGCGAAGAGTCTTGACCAACATCTAAACAGTCTCTCGCTAGATAGTTGGATCAAGGGACAGATGCAAAAGGCAGTACTCCTGGACACAGCACGTATTGTCAGAAG
>JAOSYY010000009.1:8222689-8237534 GCA_025727935.1 Hebomoia glaucippe | reverse complement strand
TAATGATTTACAAATACGCTATAAATATATGTAAATATCGTATTAAAGTTTGCTATTGTTGTTAAAAAACGTCGTTCTCTAAAATGAGTAGCTTGTTAGATACAAACTTAATAAACCCCCTTAATAATCGAGCTATCAAATACAAAAAGTTTTTCTCAAATCGGACTAGAATTTCTAGAGATTACCGCTGCCTACTCTTTGGTTTTACGAGCGCCGATGCAAAATAGTTTGTCTAATATGGAAAGTAGTGCAATGTCTAAAATATAGGAAGTAAATATTTGTACAATAATTAAGGACATTCAACAAAAGGTAAACCACAATTTCAAGAACATTTTAAAGTATATTCTAAAATAACTGAAATTATTTCATGACTACATAACATAAAAAATTTTAAAAATTATCTAAAAAGGCCTTACGCTAAAATATTCGTCTAACTTTAACAGTATATATTATATTACTCATACAACTGGTTTTCACCATGGTTCCAAAACGATGAAGTCAAATACTAAAGATTTGTTTTGGCTTCAGTGTATAAATTGTGTATGAAGCCAGAATAATTGGGTTATACTGACATAATGCGATTAATTGTTACCGTCGTCGTGTGGTTGAGGTGTCATGATAGCCTTACGGTCGTCTTAGGACTCTCGGTTGATAAATATTTTCTTTCAGTTCCAAAAATCGAGCGAACACGCGCTATTCAGTAACTCCGTGGTGGATGTGTTCACCCAACTGACGCAATGCTTCGATGTGGTCTCCAAGCTCGAGTGTCCAGATCCTGAAATATGGAAGAGATACATGAAAAGGTTTGCGAAGACTATCGTCAAAGTTCTCGTGGCGTACGCCGATATTGTGAAGAAAGAGTTCCCCGAACATTTGAAAGAAGAAAGAGTGGTAAGTAGTATGTTTATAATTAATTGTTAGATTTAGTTTCTGGTATTACAGGCCTAAAAATTGATAAACTGTGTTAAATTGAATCGCTTGGTACGTCACGATTTACTTGCCAGTGAAGAATGCGGAAAAGACACAAAAACGTGTCTGATATACCCTACTAGAATACAACACAACAATTCTACATATGTTTTTTCATTTACCAGGCGTGTATCTTGATGAATAACATTCAACAACTTCGTGTGCAACTCGAAAAAATGTTCGAAGCTATGGGAGGGAATAAGCTTGAACGCGATGCGGCAGATATTCTCAATGATTTACAACAAAGCCTTAACTCTACTCTTGATGAATTAGCCTCCATGTTTGCTAACAGGTGTGTTAAACTTTTAACAATCACGTTGGTCCAGTCGCAATGTTATTTTTTTGTAAAACTAAATTTAAGGGAAATTATTTATTAACTGATCATTCCATATAGATTCTAGTCTCATGCTCGCCTGTTACTAACTGCCCTAACACAATTAAATTATATTACAGCTTGGAAACTCGTATAACAGCCAGTGTGAAGGAACTTGGAGAACTGCTACAGAAAGTAGGTGGTGGGGCGGCGCCTGGACAACCGCAACCGCCCGCCCATCACGAGGCTGATGAAGTGTTGAGACCGCTTATGGATATCTTGGTAGGTCGACCGACAAAATAAAAAAGACAAAAAATATTCTAAAAAGTGCTTGATGATTTAAAACGATTTTAGCGAAGGTGACATTCTTAATCTAGAAGTGACAACTCTAAGATTAAGGAATTTTTATATTTGATAGCTGGTATAATATGCTAATTGTAGCTGAATTAGTGAACTGAGATTCTTGAAGTGAAAGAAAATTTATCTTTAATACAGGATGGCTCATTGACAATGTATGCTGAATCTTGCGAGAAGACAGTACTGAAGCGATTGTTGAAGGAACTTTGGAAGATCGTCATGAAGATTCTTGAAAAGACTGTCGTACTTCCACCGATGACTGATAAAACGGTATCAATGACTTATCTTATAATCTATAATTTTATAAAAACGCCTTAGAAACTATTTTATAGTATGAAAATTTATCTTATAAAATAATTTTGTCCCAGATTTCTTTATAGGTTCTGTTAGTACAATAAATTTAATTAAAAGCCCAAGAAGTTCTTTTATTAATCGCTTGGTTTCTATATTTTTAATGCAATCGTAAAACGTTAAGTTTTATTTTATGGAAATTTAAATTTAAAATATACTTCATTAAACATTTTTTAAAGTCCGGGAACCATGATCCTATAGTACGTAATTTTCAGATGGTCTTAAATATTGATCTCATAATAAAAGAGCCGTTTATCTGCCATGCACCGCCAGAGTGATTAATTATTTTCGTCTACAATCCATATAGGATCTAATAAATCAGTTCCCAAACAACGTTATATCAATCCAACAGATGATGCTGAAGAATCTGACGAACAACGCAAAGAACTTGGCAGCGAACGCGAAGATTGAAGACATGACGCAATTGTTCAAGAGTACAGTTGGCAAACAGGATGTCAAGCATGCTTTGTCTGGCGTCATGGATATATCCAAAGAGGTATGGAAAATATTTAAGACTACAATAATAAAAAAACATCTTAGTAATACAAAATAAAAAAGTATTGATTTTTACTACATTGTATCGTCCATAAAGATTTATTGCGACTCTATAACGTATATATCTGCATAGTGCAAATGGTTATCCATGTAATTTTCAGCACCTGTCAGCGGAGAAAAGTTTAACACCAAAGCAATGTGCCGTCCTGGACGCAGCGTTAGATACCATTAAGCAGTATTTCCATGCGGGTGGTAACGGTCTAAAGAAGACTTTCCTTGAGAAGAGCCCTGAACTCCAGTCTCTGCGATACGCGTTGAGTCTCTACACACAAACTACGGACACGCTTATTAGAACGTTTGTTACCAGTCAACAGAATCAGGGTTCGTTTATAAATTTTGTTTTCAATTTCTTTGAATACGTTTTAAATGATAATCTGAATATTTTACTCATTTCAAGCCACTTAATAAAAAAAATCATGGGGATTGTATTTTGTCGAACAAACGTTTTACCAGATCTACTTATGAAATAAACTGTTTTTCAATACCGAAATTTGTGTGTTTAAATAACATTTACTGGACTTGAAATTTTAAGATGCCGCAGTGGCGGAGGAAGGCAGTGTGGGCGAAATTTCACTTCAAGTGGATCTGTTCACTCATCCAGGAACTGGCGAGCATAAGATCACAGTTAAAGGTCAGTTAAAAATTATGTTAACAAATATCGTTTTAAACATGGTCTTATCTAAAGCAAGTTTGAGCTTGAAATAAAAGTTTAATATGACCTTATAGCTTTATTGAACGATTCTATTTCAAACTCAGTTGTGGCTGCGAATGATTTGAAGTGGGTAATAGCAAGTGGTATGTTCCGTCCGTTCATCGAAGTGAACCTCATTGGTCCTCACCTCGCCGATAAGAAGAGAAAGTTCGCCACAAAGTCCAAAAGCAACAACTGGAGTCCTAAGTTCAATGAGACTTTTCATTTGTAAGTAAAAGTAATTTCTACAAAATGTACCAGAACGTATCAGTCGTACGCTAACGTTAAAATATTATTTGGCAGTATGGTGAGCGCAACAGAACAGTTGGAGTTATTTGAGTTACATGTGTGCGTGAGAGATTACTGCTTCGCAAGGGAAGACAGACTTGTCGGAGTCGCGGTAATGCGCTTAGCTGACATCGCGGAACAGGTGAGAAAAACATTTGTATAATATAACGACGTGTGCGCGTGTACAAATGCTTTCTGAGAAAAGCGTACATTCGACTCATTCATGAGGAAAATTATATTATTTGTAGATTTTCAATGTCCAAAAAATTATTTCATTATTCATTATTATTCATTGGTCAACATTGAAATTAGAATAACGATTACGTGCTACATCACAGTTTTATTTATATCGTATTACATATCTTTTATAGTTTTGTGTATAAGAAATATCTATACTATTTATTAATCATATTACCAAGAAGTCCGCTTTTTTAAAAAATTATATTCATCGTTTATATCATTGAATTCATCCTACCTTTCGATTCATAATTATTCATTCATTTGCACTATACTGTTTGTGTGTACCACTGAAATATGGTTAACT
Organism: Hebomoia glaucippe; assembly: GCA_025727935.1. Classification (NCBI taxonomy): domain Eukaryota; kingdom Metazoa; phylum Arthropoda; class Insecta; order Lepidoptera; family Pieridae; genus Hebomoia; species Hebomoia glaucippe. Next base: position 8,233,466 of record JAOSYY010000009.1, on the reverse strand, counting down.
AAAATGATATTGTAATCAAAATTATCTTTGTCATAGAAAAACGAAAGTGTTAACCGATTGATAACACGCGTACCGGATCGGCAAAACCAAATGGCTGACTCCGTAAGTGCCCAGACGTCCAGACAACAATCTGTTTTTATGTTTTTAGTTATTTCTGTGGAGAATTTCTCCTTCGTATGAATGTGCAACCTCTTGGTAGAATTTGTGTTTAGCAGATATATCTATGTTGTCCTATTTAGTTACTACCTTCCTTCGATGTTGCTGCGATGGAGATTGATGTTTCCTCTGATAGAGCGGCTTCTTCTGTGTAACCTCTTGGTAGATTATTGTAGTAGCAACTGTCTGTGTAATTCTGTTCTTTCCTTCGATGTTGCTCCACTGTCGGAGATCGATGTAACGAATGAATAAGGCATAATACAATAAAACTTATTTTTGCCCATAGGGATCTTGTGCATGTTGGCTGCCTCTGGGTACAAGAGTTAAAATGGATGAGACTGGATGGACAATACTAAGGATTCTATCGCAGAGACACAGTGATGAAGTAGCTCGTGAATTTGTGAAATTGAAATCGGAAATGCGCGCCGAAGCACCAACAGGAACTCCAGGTCCTACGTGAACTTTGTAAGATGTGATCTAGTGTTCGACTTACTCCAAATAGATCAGATCTTCCAAATAGCGACTGGATATACCGGTTGTGATAAGTTAGCATAGTCCTTAATGCGTACGATTAAACGTGGATTAACGGACGACGAACAATCTCGAGATCTGACGAAGTGAAGCGCTCCGGCGGTTACCGGTCAGTGCTCATTATTTCGTTCGATACAGTCTCGTTCTCGGGATTCGTGTTTTTGTAAATAAATTTAACGATGTTAAGTTATCGCGACTAGTAATATTTTGCACAAACTCGTAAAAATTAGCGAAAAAGACTGACCGTAGACGGCCGGGCGCTTTGTCCATCGATTTTTAGGGATTCAGCGAAATACTTCCCTCTATAAATGTTCTTGATATAGACAAATAATTCTATGACGTACTATCGAAGCAGATACTCTTAGATATTTCATTCTTAGGAAGTTTATCGCAATAAAGTCAGATTTATATAAGCATTAACGTTTTGTTGGATACCTAAATGTTGTGATGGACACTTGCGATTTATGTACTAATCTGTTTATGGACCAAACTGTCGTTAATACGAATGCATTACCTTATCCTTAAAACGTAATAATAAATCAAACATTATTTATCTAATTAATCATCTAATCGTTATACGTGTACAGTTAATATAATATGGCCTTATGTAAACTATTTCCCTTGTTGGTTTTATGCTTCTGATGAGAAAATGTATAATTATAATGTTATGTACTATCACGAGCGAATGAATTTGTAAGAATGTTGGTTTCGATTTAGAGATGTTCTTTTAGACGAACGTTCTGGAATGTTTTAATAGAGGTAATAATATGATTTGTATAATGTTCGTCATCATAACCTTCGTCCCGTTTTGATTCGTCTTGTAATGTGATCAAATTGTGTGTAAATATATGATGTTAATACGCCTCGTATTCGCTATTGATTTACGCTTGACCTATTTAAAGATGTTATCTAAAAATATTCCCTACGTCCTTTTGTATAAATTATTGAAAATTGTGATATTGTTATGAGATATCTAATATAACTGTCTTGGTTATTTATATAATATAAAATCTGTTTCATAGTTCGTGAGTGTTACCTGTTATCGTACTTCGATCCTAATTCATTTGTCCCTATCTGGACTTTCGTTAGTTTATTCATATTATATTATAGAATAACATGTTTAAAAAAGTATTTAATGTAATATATACTATTAGACATTCAGTGCTCAAATTATTTTCTTTTGTTAAACAAGGTCATGAGTTACGTTTGTCACAGTCCAGTTAGATTGGTTAGCTCACGTTTTTTATATTCACATATTATGTACAATTACATCACATATATTTTCAACATCGCAAAACGCAAATACCTCAATTTGTATACGAGATCTAATTTAATGATATACATTTTAAACGATTACCCAACCTTTAATAGAGCCTTCGGCAGCCTCAAAATTAATCTATAATTGCAATTTTGTAGGTAAACTTTTAAGCTAACGCCATTTTGGAAATCTCGAAAGAAAAATAACTTAAACAGAGGCTAATTTTACCTCGATTACCCGGATGCATAATGTTAAAACGGCATCAAAACAAAAATTGTTTCTGTTGAGTACATCGAGTTAACGAAATTAGCATTGCACGCGGTAAGACGTGAAATATATCTTCAAAGCGTGAAACTACGTAGTTACCCGTGATTGATGGATATTACGAACATAAATTCCACGCTATATTCCGTTTTCATTCAGGAAACAGTATTATAAATATCTAAAACACTACTCGTACATTGTATTAAAGTCATGTTGAAACACAACACTTGTGTTAATTCCAATTTTATTTTTATTCGTTATTCCTTCACTAAAACTATCAAACTGTGAAGAGAAAATTCAAAAAATAATATAAATTTTCTCATTAAATGTGTTTTTTAATTTTCAATCAAATGGAATTTTCGGAAAAATAACAAATTATAAATATTCTTAAAGTCCCCTCACGGATAAGATTATATTTTTAATAAAATATCTCACGTCTTATGTTTTCTCACTATAACCCCCATGCGGCTCCGATTATCAAATTTCGTGCTCTTGTTAATTTTTTATTCTTACAAAGCGGTACTGAAAATATATGTGGCAAGCACATCACTTATCTGACACGGAAAATTAGATTTTCAAATTATTATAGCATTTATCATGGATTACATATCTGTAGATAGAGAATGTGGTTTGTCTAGTCCCAATCTCTATAATATAATGAATATATGTATTACGCGTATTATATTACGGATTAATCTTTTTTATTGTATTTTATTTCGTATTTCTAACAGCGGAAGTTAATTAGGAAGTATCCCCAAAACCGCGTGCAAAAATATGAATTTCTGATTTAGTTTTTTGATTAATCATTTGAATCATTTTGATTAGTAATGTATGACCTCCTTGAAATCATTCTATGGTATTTATATAAACGTTTCAGATAGACGGTTATTTGTTCAAAATGTATTTGTAAGTCTCCAAGTCAGAACTAAATCAATTAATTAACTTACGTTAACAATTAATTAATTAATCTGTTTTTTAATGAGTTAATATTAAAAAAATAATTTTATCTACGTTTAGATTACTGTCCTGTTTTGTGTATTTTTCCTAATTAACTCACGCTACATCTTCAAATTCGACTGAAACTCACAGATTTGTTATAGAGAAATAATTTCAATATTTTCATATTTGTTTTTCTACCAGCACACTAAATATTTCTATAATAGTTACAGAATGTATATTTCTTAGAACTTTTGTTATATTAAATCTTCTAGAATATTTCAAGAGAATCTTCAGTGTGCTATTGTATTGTTGTCTAGAGAAATTAATTTTATAATAAAGATATGATCTCACAAGTCATCACACATAACTCAATATATAGTTACAAAGACTCGTGAAAACACACTTGATTTTTCAATCTAACAATTCCAACAAAAGAGTGTTGTGTTTATATCGATAATTCAAATATCGATGTTTTAACGACTTGTGAGATACATTCATAGTAAAGAGTTAATGAGTGGGTAGAGTTAAACAGATTATATTTTATCCAATATTAATACTTTAGTTAAAATGGCAAAAGTCGATGCCGGTACATGAAATACAGATCTAAAACGTACAATTAATTGAAAATATAACGAAAGCCGAATATTATCGATAGAATAAAATTATAAAATATAGTATTTTATCCGTCAACTCTATTTGAATGCCTTAGTACTACAGTTAGTATGATTTATCGTACATTATTTTTTTAAGATAACTTTTGTTCAATTTTAAATGCGCACAGTATTCATACTATCATTAACATTGCTGAAACAAATACCTTTACCAATTGACAATACTTGGTAAATATTATTTTTAAGAATAAAATGTGATGTCACATTCATTAGTATGAAGTTACGCTCCAATTCTAGTATTAATATCACTAAACATTGCATATATCTTTGTATAAACGCATATATGTAAATGTTACATGTTTAAACACATTATTGAATTTAGAATTTTTATGAAAAAAAAAATAAATAAATATCCGTATTTCAAATATATTCAGTTCGTTTGATTTAATTAATCCTTAACACAGTTCTATTAGATTCATTCGTAACTCGCGAGGTCTAATCAAATCTTGACGGTTAATTTGGACTTAATCCTAACTGTCGTTTCGTAATTAATTTCTTGTTTGTAAGATAGGAAGGCCAACGAGCATGCAGTCTATCTATACTAAGCGATTCTTGTCGCTCATGGAAACCTCCAAGATCATTAGAGCTAGAAGACGCGTTGCCAATCTTAGGATATTAGCCATATTATATTACTCGTAATTTTTAGTGACGTTTTCATAGAATGAAAGCGAAATGTCGTTATGATAGAATTTAGACTTCATATTATTATATTTTATTTTTAAGATAAAATAAATTACACGTATACTTCAAATAACCACAAAATTTTGAGAATTATGAACTCTTGTATTATATAGTTTTACGTTGAAGAAATTTGTGAATGAACTTGATCTCCAGATAAACATTATCTTCAAGCACACTATTAGCTCAAAATCTTGTGTTCAATGAAATGTTTGTATTAAACTTAAATTATATACTATCTACTGATCTTGAACGTGTCCATGGGCGACAGAATGCGCGTTATATACTTGAACTATATACTCGTTTGCCTTACTATCGCATAAAAAAGAACACATTTTGACGTGCGATTTACGAATATCACAAATAATAAATATCACATTTAAATAAAATATAAAAACACAAACTATTCCGCGATTGACGAAAAAAATTAACCCTATTTTCTAGGTACAAATAGATTGCAACATTCTCGAAATATTTACCGAATCGTAATCTGATTCACGATCATTTAACAAAATTCCAACACAGCTGATCAAACAATCTATTTAAATAATGTATGGAACGTAGACACTCCTACAATTCATCTTACTACGTCACTAATACAGGGTCAAGCGGGCTATTTAAAAACGTCACTCATTCATAAACCCCGTTCAGCATTTCAAGACACACTGCTCTACTGTGTACACGTCTTTAGTTTATTTTCAGTGTTGTGATTTGAAAATGAGTGGAAATTTCCTTACAATACCGAACGATGATTCGATACAACGCCGGTCTCGGGTAAGGCTTCATTGTTTATATAAGTTTTAATAGAATTAATCGCATTATTTACATTTTATGTATACGATCTTTGTATGTTAACGTAAATAAACAGCTGCATCATTATATTAAATATTTTAAGTAATAAGTAATGTTCCATTGAATTTAATATACATCACATCTTAACGTCATATTATATCTGGGCTTTTATCCATATTAACAATTCATTAACACGTCTGTAAACTTTTTTTTTAAACTACCTACAATTTACCGTAATGTTATTTCAAATGCATTTATAATTCATAAAGCTATGTGACAATTTTGTCTATGGAAGTTATTCCTTTATCTGTACAGTTGGAATTTCCACTAAACAGCCCACATAAAATACATATGTTAGGAATTTCAAGAGGGCATAATAAAAGAATTAAAAGGGTATCAATGCATTATATGGCTGAAGACCTAACAAAAAGTGAATTTCAGCCTGTATTGATAAATGATGTAGAAAATGTATGGTCACGTCCTAATGGGTGTAGAAGAAAGCTGTGAGGATTGTGAGGAAATAGACTGTTGAAAGACTCTCTAAAAAATAATTATCACTTTCCGGAAAGAGGCATTACATATACAGGCTGTTTAGGGACTGCTCCCGAAAACGAAGACAGGTGATAGTACTAATGACACGTTTGATGAATGGACGGAAAAAAATTCGATCCTGTCTAAAAAAATTCATATTTTCTTCGTTGCTGGTTCCTTTTTTTTAGTAATTTAATGTATTTTTTTATGAAATTATCTTTTCGTTTTTGCTGTACTTACAAGAGGGAACGTAAATAATACTAATAAAAAGTGTTAGAAATATGTATTTTTTTAGTCAGGATCGATTTTTTCATTAGTACTATCACCCGTCTTCGTTTTTGGAAGCAGTCCCCAAACACCCTGTATGTATGTGTTTATTGCTGCTATAGCACAGCCGTACGCGTCGTCTTGATTCTATCTTTTCAATAGTGGTAAAAAATGCACGTTTCTATGATAAAATAAACTTAGTTTCGGAAATAATAAAGATATTTAAAGTATAACATCAAATTTCCAGAACCATTTTTCTTAAAAATATTTTTTTATTTATTTAATTTTCTTCAATTTTAAGAAGTTTTTAATACTGCATCATACTATTATCCATATTAATAAAATCCCAATTTTTTTAAATATTATTTGTTAAGGTTTTACAGTGAAAAATTATTTTATCTATACTTATATTATAACGCTGAAGAGTGTTTGTTTGTTTGAACGCGCTAAACTGAAGAACCGCTGGTCCGATTTAAAAAATTCTTTCAGTGTTAGATAGTACATTTATCGAGGAAGGCTATAGCCTACATTATTACATTTCCAAAAATAAATAGGAATCCTTATTAAAAGTCCAATAATGTAACCTAAGGTGTGAAAATCGAAATGATCGCCAGCGAAGTCGTTGACAGAAGCTAGTATGTAATATTATGATATAATCTGTGCATTTGTTTTAAAATATAAACTTAAAGTAATACAAAAATTTATATAAAATGCTGTTTGCACGTCTTCGTGAATTAAAATGAAATTATTAAAATGATCGTGTATGAATATGAATGAGATTCTTCAATAAACAAAGCAGAAATACCAAAAGCAATCGCTTCTGTGCAAACACCACGAGTTCGATAAATTTTAAACTGAATTAAACCGTATGCATGATTCAAATTTTCGTTTCAATCAAGATTTTTTTGTCGAGAAAATAAAATTGAAAATTGAGATGAAATCGATCAAAAGTAATTTTATAAACTTTTAATGTATGTTTAATAAAATAAGGTTTATTATCTCTCGTACTTTCATTTTTAAATTTTCTCAATATGTTCAAGACGTATGTTTAAAAATCAATTTCACAGAATGGCTTTTGAATTCAGAATATAATGAAAATATTAGGTTATTTATATTTTTCTGTACTAATATTTAAGAATATGCAATTAAAGCGACATAGTCTTTATGACTAAGCTTTTAGAATAAAGAGAATAAAAAAATATAATGAAAATACATATTATATATGATTAGGTTTGATGTAAATAAAATTGAAATGAAAAAAATCCATACGATAGAATTTATTATTAGCCAGATGGGTTGTGAAGACGTGGATTGTACTAATGAGTCCACAAAACTCTATGTAGAGCATAAATTGAACAGATAGAGAATTGAAATTAAGAGAACAAAATATTAGCAAGGGTCAACTCAGTATTTATAAATATCATGAATTTAGCAATAAATTAAAACTATATATAGAAACTATTACGAATCTTTGCATTTATAATTTGTTCTTCAGTTTTTTTTAAATACATATATTTCTTCTATTATTATTGTCTATTTCGTGATTTTTGTATTGTTTACTATTAAAAAACAATTTACCCACTTATAAGTTAGTTTAAAATCTAGTCACATTACAGTTTCAACGAAAACCTTTTTGAATTTGGTTGTTATATGTTAAAGTTGTAAACTAAGTAAGAATCGAAACACGTTCGCGAATCAAGAAATACAATTAAGAAGTTTCAACTCTCAGAGTACACTTTTAACTACGTGTTTACGGAAACCATTAGTTATCCATTCGTTAACTTCTTCTTACTTTAAGACGACATGATACTTATAGCAAAAAATATTGCATTATCTTAATATATATAAATTACGTGTCACGTTGTTGGTCCGGGATGAACTACGAAACTACTGAACCGATTTTAAAGTTTTTTCTTTAAAACGAGTGCTACGCTTCAACTTAAAAGATAGGATAGCTTATTTATCAATTTATAATCGCAATATTATTTTATTGCGAATTGTTATTTGTATATTTGAGAGTCAAAATTATCGTTTGCCTCCAAACGATTCTGAAAGATGACAATATCTATTGACTAAATTGAGTAGGTATTCAATAGATGCTACTGTGTTAAAAGCACAAACGTTTTAATAATAATGATAACGCTTACTAATTACAATTTAATATAACAAAAACCTTAGCCACAGTAACGTTTGGCCGGCTTATGTAGTAATTTATAGACTAAATAATGTAACCTAATCCTAATTAAATTTGTTTATTTGTCACGCCTTAGCTTAATTAATTGTGATGAATTTTCCTATAAAGTTCTAAAGGATCGTTTTTCGTTTCTATTAAGGCTGTACCTACCACAAGTCTTTATTAGCTAAGTAGATTTTACCAATTGAGCGTGGAAAATTATGTTTCATTGAACTTAATATCGTTCAAAAGTCTCTTAATCTCTTTATTGCTCTAACCAAACGTTTATATAACGGGTGTTAGGGGATCGCTCCCGAAAACCAAGACAGATGATAGTACTAATGACACCTTTGATGATGGGACGGAAAAAAATCGACCCTGATTTAAAAAAAAAAACATTTTTTTAAAACGTTTTATTAGTATTATTTACGCATCATCGTCTTAGTTCAGCCAGATAATACGGTAGTTTCCTAAAAAATACATTACTAAAAAAAGAACCAGCAATGAAACATGATAATAAATACTGGACATAAAATGATGGACTGTAAATCGTTATAAGACGTTTTAAAAATATTTTCTTTTTTAATCAGATTCGATTATTTTTCCATCCCATCGTCAAATGTATCATAAGTACTATCATCTGTCTTCGTTTTCGGGAATGGTCCCCTAATTCCCTCTCTTTTCCTTTTTATTTTCAGTAAGTATATATGCACCCGGGGCATATAATTTTGTAATCGTAAATGATTTAATTGCAACTGCGGTTGTTGCCTGTATACCAGTTTCGTCTTATGAAGATAGTTCTCGTTGAAGTACTTCTCAAATTTATACCAACTTTACAGTTCACAAACTTGGCTCGCGGCCAAGTTAAACGGTTTGTCCTAAATAATATTATAATTATAAATATGGATGTTTACTTCCTGTTAAACATATTTGATTACCATTTCCATTGGATTAATATGAGTTTATTATTTTATTCTGACGACCGAGATGTTAAGAATTTACGGTTTTATTCACAATTTTCATAAACCCATCATGTATGTAGATTTAAAATTGTCTTAAGAGTTTTGTATGAATAAGTCCAGTAATGGCGTATATATTAATTTATATACTTTTTATTTGTTAGGAAGAAAAACATACAGTTCACCTATACTAAACGATTCCTGTCACCCATGGAAACTTCCAAGGTCATTAGATCTGGAAGGTGAGCTGCCATCCTTAGGGCCTTAGCCATGTTATAGTATTTGTCGTTTTCAGTGCCGTTTGGCTGTCGGTATTATTATTTTTATATAAAGTATTCGAAAATGCCTAGACTGAGATCGAAACGTATAAAACACTTCATGACTTCTTCAAGTGTAAATGGTTCCCGGCACCCGGTAGGTGACCCGGCGGGAACTTATAAATTATTAAGAGTTCCTCCCACCACATTTAATACTCTAAATGCCTGTGTTTGTAACACTCATTCGGCCGCACACAGCCTTTACACAAATCACATATTCTTTAAAATGCAACTGCGTTCGCCGACCGGGGAATATATACATAATTTCATCCCTATAAGCTCAGGCGCCTATCGCAAAAGGGATTTTTAACATTAATATCTGTATTTTATGCAGCTTAATTGAACTAATAATAACTACAAAATAACTGCAGTCACTGAAACAGTTAGTAAAGCTTAACTTGTTAAAACACTCATTAGGATAAAGATTTTTTTAAGAATAAATTCGTTTATGTGCATCAAACTTTATGAATTTCTAAACAGATTAAATAATTTGGATATATTTTTGGTTTGAAAAGTAACCTGCTAGACTTGATTCTAACCTCTCGAGTAGTATACGTTTTAACAACAGACATATCGGAGAATTCAACGAAAAATATATCATCAAAAGTACAGTGAATACATAATATTAAATTGCATTTCAATATCCATAATTCAATATGAAAAACCATACGAGTGCACCTGAATTCTTTTCGCGTTGAATTTTTCATGACCCTGAATAAAGTTCGAAGACTTTGTACGTAAACAAGATTTTAATTCCAATCGATTTAAATGCAGCACCATCAAAATAAACAGCTAATTTACCTCGATAATCGTAAATTGTACGTGAGTACAGGAAGTGAGTCACAGCCGTCTTAAACGCAATTTCAATGGTAAGGTCGGCATGATTCATCCCAACGCTCTTGGTCTTGTCTCAGAAGGGATTCAGCTGCGGTGTATTTATAAACGGGACTCAATGCTGAAATATTTGAAATATTCATTTACGCAGAGAAATATAACATTGGTTGAGATTACGTATGACCGAACATAATTACGCATTAGGGAAATTAAAAATTAGCAGCGCATATATATTTTTTTTTATTGGTGCTGAAAAGCTATACAATGTGGTTTCTTATATATAACACCAGTAACTGGACGATGATTTTGGGGTGGAGCCGCTAGAGACGGTATTTGATACGTTTCGTGCCGGCTTCCTCCTCCTTTTCTTTATTTATTCGGTGTTTACAATGTAAACTTAAAATAGT
>JAOSYY010000009.1:8210071-8222589 GCA_025727935.1 Hebomoia glaucippe | reverse complement strand
GTCCAAGTGGTTCTGGGAATGGTTTTAATTTAAAATATCTGGAAATTTTTGTATTTACGACGATTTGTACACTCTACTGTCTGTACTTTTAAAGAGATAGAAAAATATAAATATTCTAACAAATTGCCATTATTAAGAACCAGTTATTCGAGTTTTCACCAGTGTTACAATATTTTTGTAACAATGTGCCACTGTTGCCTATGTGTTATTATAATGTATGAGCTATATTTCTATAACACATAAGGTTTATTCATATCCGCTAAGTAGTTTTTGCGTAAATTACTAACAAAGATATGTACGCAAAAACTTTCGCAGTTATAATATTAATATGTTATTATTATGATATATCTTCTTAGATTGACAGCAAATAAGACCATAGAAGCGTTGACAACTGAGGAGATAACAAATTGCGTGCAGCGCTGGAGTACATCTGTACAAAGTTACATAAACGAGAACGTGACCGCACTTCTGAATAATGTTACAAGAGTAAGAGTACTGCATGAGATACGGGATGAAGCTTTTAAAATCGGTACGTATTCTTCAAAGACTAAGACAAAAATGTTATCTGATGTGTATTAAATTTTTATCGAAATTTGGAATTGTTTGAAGCTAAAAACTACATATCTGAAACTATTAAAAGTGCTGATAGCTATCTATAAAACCTTTATATTTTAGAAACCCCACAAAACTGGAATGCGATATGTATGTCACTGAGCATCCCTCAAGTCCACATCTGGGTGAGCTACTTCCAACCACTTCTCACTGCTAGAGTTAAACTCATCGTGGACAGCCGCTGGGAGAAGATATACGACACCTTCAAAACTCAGTTGCTAATTGATTTAACTAAGGTATTTATCAGTTTCATAATAGATCTTGATCGTAGCTTATTAAATAAATCTATGAAAAATAACTTTATAGCTTTATAATATAATTTTATATATTCTTTGCTTTGGGAACATTAATCTTTGTTGAACAATTAAATTTTTTAAACCTTATATTTCCTGGGCAAAAATTGCCACACTCTTAAACTTATACTGTTCTAGGTATCGGCGGAAAGTGAAATAGAAAAAGAAGCAAATATAAATTGGTTTATTTGGAAAGACCTCATTGGCGACACCATCATAGAGTCTCGAAGTGAAGTCGTCTCCGTAATGAATTCACTAATGAAAGGTATTACGATTGATGTACTAAACCTAAATATAGACTAGATATTGAAATGTAAAAATATTTCTTATACTATAAATATTTGTATTTTCAAGGAATGTCACGACAAGATCGTGGATTTACTCCCAACATGGAGAATTTATGTAGAAGTCTCGAGGACGAATTGCAGAAACTTCTGGATGACCTGAAAGATTACCTGTATGTAGAGAGGAAGAGGGATAGAGCTATTTCCTTATATGATGAGGAAGAGAAATGGGAACAAATTTACACCGACACTGGGGATGTCGAATTATATCTGTGTGATGTATCTGATAAATATATTGAAAGGTAATGAAATTTATAATATTGTTGTAGATATGAGGCTTAATGTAGCTCACATTCGGAGCTGCTGCTGAAAATGTATGGCCTAATAAAATATATATTTCACACACAATATCTTTGTAAATTATAGCCTATGACTTATTATTAAACTAAATTTCTATAGTTTCATAAAATTCGTTCAATAGCTTTTGCGTGATGTGTAATAACCATCCATACTCGCAAACATTCGCGTTTATAATATTAACAAAGATTATTAAATGTGATGTCTACAGTTTGAAACGGTTACATTAGAATATATGATACATACTTATAAATAAACAACCTCCTCAGATAGCTCATGCTGTTTTTGACTTCGTTACAATGGAATAAAAATAACATATTATTAATCTAAGAAAATTCATTATTTCAGTATGTTAGCATATATTAAAGCATGCTTCGAAGAACCAACTCTTCAATCTACAGAACTTCAAAGAAAAACAACAGCAATATACACAGCGAGGTTCATACAAGCAGTAACAGTCCTTATTCCTAACTTGAGAAGGTGTTATATCCCAGATGGAACAGACCTTGGAATTTTGGACGAAACATGCTCCAAACGATGGGCCAGCTTGTGCGATGTTTTAAAAGAAAACTGTGACTATTGTTGGGGGAAATGGTTGAATATAATTATGGAAAAGGCAAAAGATTTGACAAATGGTTTGCCGCAAGGATTCAGCTTAGAAGAGAACATTGACTACTTGATGATGGTATTGCTTTCATATAATTTTTAGATACAGATATAGGATTTACTGTCCAGTATATTTCTCCCTCTTCATTAACACATTGCAACGGCTTTTGTGGCGGTTTTTACTGTAATATTAATTATACTTTTATATACAACGTGGCGGATGGTTGTCATTTTTTTATGTAACGTCATCACCTCATGTATACTGACGTCTCCGTCAGTGTATTAACTACGTCAGTATCTGTTAGATTAAAATCCAACAATTATATAGATTATTTTATTGGAGCCAATTTTGTGGAAGTACTTAAAACATCGAAATCCCGATGTATTTAAAATCGATATTAAATGAATAGTTCAACTATTTGTAAAGAAATATGTGTAAAGGTTTTTTTTAAATTCATTTCAGCAATGGGACGTCATAAAAATAGTGGAAAAAGATGACGAGGGTACATCTATAGAATCTACTATAAAAGTTCCAGCTGGACCATCACTCAAACTTCAGGATTACTTATACTCCATCAGTCGACTTTTAGATGACGTCATACCACACACTCTTCCCCTAGAAATTCACACCGAATTCATAGAAAGGGTTACATCCATCTCTTTCACACACTACAATACTGTCATCAAAGAGAAAGAGACAGACATAAATCAAAGATGTGCGCTTCAATTATTAATGGATGTCCGACATTTAACGTTATTACTAGTGCCGAGAGGGAATAAAAAATACATTGAATTGTCTCAGGAGATTTGTGAATTTTTACGACAGAAGATTGATCCATTTGACTATGACGTGTTCTATCCGTACATACAGACGAATTTGAAACGATCGGTTCAGAGGGTTCAGGTAAAGACTTATCGACTTTTTTAACTAAAATATAATGTTCTTTTGTGAAACATTTTAAATTAATAAATGTGACTCTGAATTTGGTTTGATTTCGATGGGATATTAGAAACTACATAGGCTTTTTGCAAAAATAACACTCCAAAGGACTTTAAATTTGTGTATAACTTTTAATATAATCATAAATACAATGTACCTGGTATAACGATGGAACCGAGTAGCAGCACTAGAAAAAAAATCAAACCGTGGTGATGCTAGTTTTCTAAATTTCCCTGTTGCAATCTCTACTCAATGTTCTAAGCCAACATTCGTATAGAATTGTCAACTTATGACTCTAGACATCCAGGTGTTATTTAAAACTGAAGTTGGTATTTACTACAAAAGTTAAATATTCCTTTGCAGACTCTTCTGGGCAGTTTGATCCTGCATCATGGACAGCTGACAGGTATTATTGGCACCAAACCCGTGACATCGGGTGGTACAGGAGATAAAGCAGCGAATATACTCGCGACAGCTGATACGCACTGGTTTTCCGTATTACCAGTAGCCACACCCGCCACGCCTCATAAGAAACAGGATAAGCCGGTAAGAATTGTTTTAACAGTCGTTGACTACCGACTACCTTGTAAAGAGCTCAGTAGAATCTCGACAGAAACAGCACATAATTAAAAAATAACTAATGTAATATGACTAGTCTTAAAGTTGGCAACGCGTCTCCTAGATCTTCTGATCTTGGAGGAGTCTAAGGACGACTAGAATCTAAGTGCATCCTTATTACTTTGCATCAGATCTATGGTATAAAAATGATTATAATTATTCAATGTTTATTACCTCATTTTAGTGTCACTTATTTATGATCTGTAAATTATATTTGGAATCTGGATGGTAATCTGTGAGATAAGGAAGAATAAACTAATTTCGTACTTAGTGAGAATAATTTAAGGAAGATATACAGGGTAGTTTACATATTTTTTGAAACAGCGATCATGAAATTTTCATTTTGTGCGGAATACCGCACAAAATGAAACAGCACAATAGTGCTATACATTTTCTGATGAAAAGAAACTTTCATTACCTAATTAGATTAAAACTATTGTTTAAATTTAATATAAGTAATTTATTTAATAATAATATGTTATATAATTAATTAAGGCATATATTTTGGATTTTTCTGACTTCATTACAAAATATCTAAGTTATCTATGAAATTCTAAGATAATAGATAATTTGGAGGAATGACAACAAACTACACAAAATTACTTGAAAACTTTAGAAGAAATAAGTGAAGAAACTTCACTAAATTATCTGTACAGTCTGCTTTTTATACTATTCAGATGTTTTTATAATTTTGTAAACAGACCGAGAAGTTCAACACTATTTTGCTATTCGGTAAATATTAAGTGTGTTTTGATTTGAATTGTGTTCAATTAACCTAAGGCATTAATTTTAGAGTTTTAGCAATCAACAATGCATTAATTTACTAAATTACCACTATTAAAAAGAGCATCCTAAGTATATACATGTATACAAATTTTTTAATTCGTATATTGTAGTTTCCTAAATTTCACGAGATGGGACGATTGTACAGATAACTAAATCCATTTATTAAAGTAGTTGTTGCTATTTAACATTTGCCCAATTATTATAATAACCGCTTCTCGCTAAATGAATGTATACACAGTACATATACAAAAATAACATTTTTAATAATCGCTGTCTGTCTATCTGTTTATTCCGGCTATTCTCTAAAACGATTCGACCGATTTTGACGCGACTTTCATTAATATAATAAGGAATGACTTCGGGCTTTCATTTCATAAATATTATTTATTTTTATTAACATAAATAATTATAAATAAATATTCTTAGAGGACGAATTCGCGGACACAGCTAGTTATCTATATAAATATTGTGAAATATTTTCAGGTGAAAAAGAAGCAAGTGCCCTCATCAAGCCCTAACAAATCTCGTTCAGAGCTATCAGACCTAATGGCGAGTTCTCTACCCATCAATTTCGCAAACGCTCGTTCCGGTGCAGCCTCCTTCTTCAATTCAATGACATCGGATTGGTTTAGTGGTTAACACACAGAAAATTTTTAAGCTACAAAATGAATACACATTACACTGGTTTTAATTTTTGACGCTGCCTTAAAAACATATTTTAGTATAACATGTTTTGTGTTTAAGTCTAAAAGAATATCTATTTATATATATAGAAATCTGTGCATGTGCTTGTAATTAAAGCCCTCCTAAACGCAAGTCGCGGGGCGCCGTTTTTTTAGCCATCGTCTTCACAACAATAGGAAACTTTTTAGGAGACTTCAGACAAATATTTTTAACGAATTCAAACTACAGCTTTGTTTCCAGAAACATTGAATGAAAAAATGTAATGTCAAAAACTTAGCATAAGTAAGAGTATTTTTTATAATGAAATATGGTGTTGTTTTTAAATTCATTCATACCACCTTTTCTAGTACATATTTAACTTGCTGATTCAATTATTTATCTTCATGATATTTTAAAAATAAATATTTATTACTGTAGTCGTATGAAAATAATAATCGTGATATAATGTATTGATTTGAATTTATATTATAGTTATATGATATTAATTATATTTGCAACACTATAATAATGAAATAAAATGTTGAATGTTATTATTATTATTATTATTATCCGTAAATAATAGAAAAAAATTAAAAAGGTAATAAAGAAAATATATAGAATTTAAAAACTTGTTTATTTACATAATATTATATACACCTCAAAATTGTAAAAAGTCTAACTTAAACTTAACTACTTTTTTTTTCTTCAGCTTTTCTTCCTAATCTGACATTGTCGTAGCCATCAGCATAACCGCCGAAGTAGTTACCGCCGTATCTTGAGTAGGGACGGTCGTATCCGCTTTTATATCCAGATTGATAACCGGGGCGGTTGAAATCCGAGTAACCTACGTTGCCTTGGTAACCAGGTCTGTAACTCGGGCGGTAACCTGAAAATTTTAAATATCTTAGGAACAAATAAATATGTAATGAATACCATAAGGTATGTTTCAAGTGTTTATTTAAATTATATTATAAAGCTGAAGAGTCTTTTATTTGTTTGAAGGCGGCCATACTAGGATGTACTTTTGTTTTATTTTTTTGAGCGAGGTGGAAATACGCTTCGTAGCCTGACGCGGGGCTGTCCAATCAGTCGGGAGTGTGGGTACTCGGCTTAGGCCCACTACTCCACTAAAACTACCTACTGCCCTAATACCTCGTACCTAAACGGGGAGTGGAAAAATACCAGGAAGTACTGATCCAAACTTAAATAAATTCTTTTGTATTATATTGCGACGCATCTATCGAAGAAGGTTACAACATCCCGCTACGACCACAAGTGGCGCAGCAATGAACACTGTAGCAAAACGGAGAAAGTTCTTTCCTTTTCGTTCTATCTTTTAGGGTTGACTAAAAAGTTTTAATGATTATAAATTGTGTACATTATATTTTAAGTTGCGCGGGTCAGCTAGATTTAATGTAACATTTAAAAAGACATAATTATTGTGACATATACCAAAAATAAAATTAATACCTAGTTTTAATTTAAACGTATTGGTGTTTAGAGACATCCAGATAAGGCTAGTGGAAATAAAGCCCTATACTTATATCGGTTAGTTAAAAGTAAAACCTTTATGACTCGTATACTTATACAATAGAGATAAGTTATCTTATCTTGTATAAAACTTATAACATCATATCTAAGTGGCTACCTTTTTTCAAGGATCGTCAATATGCACGACAAGTTCTTTTCATAAGCGTATAAAATTGCTTTTCCTGATGTAAACTATTTTTGATTTTATAAAATACTGATACTTATTAAAAACTTCTTGACACGGATTCAAACCCAATTTCTTTGTTATTGCGATAATGATACAAATTATATCGATGATTACGATAAGTTACCATAAGCCTTATTTTGTTCTACGCACGCGTTGTTAGTGTTATGTAAACATCGGATTTTAGTTCAAAAAAGTATGAGTAATTTAAATGTTATGTTACCTTAATAATAAGTAAATATAGACTTCTAAATGAAAGTTTATGGTTGGTGAGCTATTGATAGATTTAATGAAGTATAAGGCTGTTAAAAACTATTTTTGCTTACGAATTCTAAGGATAACTAACTACATACGAAGGCTGGTAACTATTTTCTTATAAAATAAAGATAGGTAGCTACGAATGTAATTTAAGTTCCACGCGACCATGTCGCGAAAATTGACTAGTTATATAACAATCGTCACGATGTAGTTATAGTTATTTTAAAAATTATAAAGATTGAAACATCCTGTTATTATACGGTGAGTTTACTAAATAAGAAAATTCCGAACATCTTTAAGTATAGCATTTTTTTGTATCATCATTAATCTAATTAAGATTACATTCAAACCACTCGGTTGAAATTTTAAAAAAATACATGAAAACCTGTTCATCTGTTTCAGATATTTTAAACACCTTTTATTTGGATTTAAAGCGACGAAACAAACCTCCATTGATGCCAGAGTAACCGGGGTAACCAGTGTATCCTGTGTTGTACCCGGTGTAACCCGTGTTGTAACCATTGTACCCTGTACTATATCCATTGTATCCTGTGTTGTAGCCATTGTAACCGCCGTAACCAGAAACACCTGCAACGAAAATGTCAAAAAATAAAGAAATATAATCTTCAAATTAATCTACATTCATTTTGATATAGATGATTTACAGACTTATTTAAAACTTAAGTGGGTATTTATAACATCAAAATAACTGCTTATTTATTAATGCGAAAAATATATACGGCACGTATAACAGAAATAGAATTTATAAACTTTTCGCCAGTCTAATTATTCTGGCTAAAGGTTGAAACGACGACCTACTCTGACCCAATTTTTCCTGACGGCTGATTGTATAAAAAGCAGCTTACGACTTTTATATCTTCATCGCCTAACGTAACGTATATAAACAATTGCTTAGAGTAAAGCGAATTATTCCAGGGCTCTGCTATTATTATTATAAAATCATAAGGATTAAAATATAAACTATTAAATTTTTAAAATATAAAAACGGTCTACGTAGTTTTATAGATAAAAAATGCTTTTAAGTAATGAATAAAATTAATGTTTCAAGGTATTCATTATATTCATAACTATTCGAATATCAGAACCTCAAGTTAAATGGAAAACAATGAGCCTATTGAATTGCACTTGCATTATTTTTACCGTTGGAGCGTGTTATGGGTGCATAATGAATTTTGATGCAAAAGGTACTCTAGCCAGTATACCTACGTAGACCACTGACGTTTATATAGGAAGTCAATATTCCTAAATAAAAATATAAAACAAATTACATAAACCGATAATCTTATTTACTATGTTGAACTTACAACTACATTGTTTTAAGATTCTAAAACAATTAATTTTAAGGCCAACAACGAATATAATGATAGGTCCAAAATTAACATAAGACCGGAAGTGACTCGGACGTTTATGGAGTTCCTAGTATGAATCACGTTTTATCAAACCCCTAAAACCGGAAATTTTGAAGTTAAAGGCTAAAAACTTTTAAGATTCTAATGTATGACATGAATGGCGTTATAAAATATTTTTAATCTCTATTATATATTATATTATTATAACCCTTATTTCATGTCTAGAAAACGTAAAAATAAACCGAATTTAAAGGTGAAACTAAAGTTTGAATTTATTAAAAATGTTTGTCAAACGGTTTCTTTCTAAATATTTCTGATATTTTCATAATGCTTAATTTAATTACGACTTAAGTCATGTTTCAGTAACGGGACTTATACAATGGATCACCTAACAAATTCAATGATTACCTAGTCCTGAATATCCTCCTTGTCCTTGGTACCCTGAATATCCACCGTAACCGGGATAGCCATTGTACCCGGAGTAACCACTGTTGCCTCCGTATCCATTGTAACCCCCATAACCACTGTAACCCCCACTACCACTGTAACCCCCGTAACCAGGCCTCAACAAGCCGTAACCACCGGTGTTCCGGGATCCTATGCCGTTAGCCTCAGATAAGCGCTGACCCCAAGCCAGGGTCAACAAGCAAAACAATAAGAAGAATCTCTGAAACAAAGTTAATTCCTCATTGAATTTTACTACGCTAATTTTAGCGTTTACGATCTTAGATTACAAAGTAAAAAAGTTAATGACTTTTAAATTTAAAGTTATAAAAAGATACACGTCGTACCTACTCTTGTTAAAAACACGTGGAAAAGTCAAGATCAGGAAACTAAATTTGCATCATTTAGGCAAAGTTCTTAATAGATAAGATATTTATATTTTTGTACCTCAATTTAAAAGTTTACTTTTCGAATATCGATTATTATTGATAAGTTTGTTTTTCTTCAAAATAATTTAAAATCATATTATTATACCATTAATTTTAGTAAAAAATCAGAAGAACTTTGACATTTTAAACTCATGAATGACGTGTTTTAAAAATTAAGTCTCATAAAAAGGCTATTGCGCTTCGCATTAAAGCGGCAATTAAAGTTATTCATTGCAGATAATTAATATTTATAACAAAAACTACTTTAAAAAAGTCATTGCGATACATTAACCGTGTGAACTTACCTCATACATTTTGCGATCCAATTTTTTATAAATAAAAAACTCAATTCACTACGTCCAGTTAAAGAGCTGAACTCAAATTGTAGCAAGATGTTAAAATGTAGGCGTTTATATTGAGTCGACTGCGGAGGTTTTTACGCCGCCTGCTCACTTGATCGTTATAATTGATCATTGTTCAGGATACTTGTCATCCGTCATCAGAACTCTGCATTTGGAGAATATACTAATTGAAATTATACCTCAATTATTGTATGTAATAACATGTATTATTGGAGTATAATCCGTTATATGTAGCGTCGCACTGGCCTTGACGAAAAGATTGTTAGACGTAAAGAATCTTAAGTAGTAAAAATTTTCATAAAACTTAGTTTATAAATTTCTAAATAAACTAAACGGAACGACATTTTTGCTTTAAAATTTTAATCTTTTATTCAATTGAATCCCTGTGGACGTGGATAGAAATTAAAACGAAATTCCACAGACTATTTATAGTATGCTGGAGGAAAAACAAAAAAAGAATTCTAGTAGTCGGTAATGCTATGGAATACAAAATTAATTCTGTATTATAATATCAAAGGTGTTGTAATTACCAATTTTCTGATCTCGATAAACCACGAAAGTATGTCACAAATAGTATCAAGAGTAAATAAAGTTTCCAATCGCGGCAAGGATAATAGCCAATACAAGGATAGAATACATATCATGCTTATATTGATTATTATTTGCATAGACTCGTAAAAGTAATAAAGAATGATACTATATAAACAATAAACAAGTAACAAACAAGGTGAAGACTAATATTGCTTATCTCACCCAGCATAATCTACTATTACCTAGACTTAAATTGTTTAAATAGAAATAACTTTCATGAATTTTACGAAATATATATTACTTTTTCAACTGAATTCAAAACAACTGTTTCTTAAAAAAAATAAGAAATACATAAGTCAATGTTTTTGACAACATGGAACCGACTTTCGTCAGTTATTTTTTCTTGATGTTGAATACGAGGGAATAATAGCCTTTTCTTCCCGAAAACAAAACTCGCAAAAACAGTGCAGAATGGACTTCCAGAGACAAACTTAAGATATAAAGTAAAAATATTATGTGTTTGTTTTGTAAAACCTTGAGGAATTTAATAGATATTTATTTCAAATATGGAAATATATACCTAATTCAATTTAAATTTAATAATTAAGTACCATTTTTTGTTCTATATACGACGTTTATGTAAAATATATATATTACGTTATGAATATTAAAAATATTAATTGATACAATCGATTACAGTCTGATATTTTAATATTATCTGTGCCTTTTCGAAGTGCAAGACGGGAATCGAGACTCATTATGAAATCCTTACATAATTAACCTTGACTTTACGGCGGTACTTTTGTGTCAGATTTAACGTGAGACATTTATTTCGAAAGGTGAAAGTTGTTATTTTCAACTACATTCAAAAATTATGAACATATGCTTTAATGTCACTGAATTATTAGGGTTTCTTTACCAAATCGCATGTAGGCTGGAACTGTTATTTAGTCTATAGTCCTTAGTCAATACTAATATATTTACGTTTAGGCACATAAAATCTTCTAAAATTCTATAAACGTTAACTACAGATAATTCGGTAAATTACGAAAACATGAGATATGAAACTGTTTATAGATTGATTCGTAGACTTTTTCTAATCGGCAAATAAGCTAAGGTTGCGTAAAAGCTCAACCAATTGACATCATGGATAACTGAATGATGTGCTGCCGTCCTTTTAATTTTTATTTCGTCCATTCCGAACAAACAGAGGTATAAACTTATATCATAACCAGTCGAAAACATTTTTATTTGAGCGATAATAATTGTACCAAATTTTAATAATAATAATTTGCATTTGAATTATAAAGTTTGAAATGATATATAAGGTATGTATCAAACGAACGAAGGCTATTTATATAATAAAGTTTATAAGCACGTCTCTTAACTAAGTATCTTTCTAGATACGGTTTAAAGCAATTGTACACGTATTTTATTGCTTACGTAAATTATGACTCACATTGGATAATTGAATCATAAAAAACTATCTACAAACTCGGTTATCTATTGATAATATTCAAATGATGAAAATCACCATTAGGTTTGAATAAATTACAAAATTACTAGGAATACTAAATGTATTAATCTAAAAATATTGAAAAACGTGTGTTACTGCGCATTGCGTTAAGTATTTAATTGTTTGGATTCAAAACCATAGAAATCAGAAAAAAATCTTTTGTTATGTACTTATAAAGAAAAATAATCAGTGAAGCGCATTAAAATTTAGTATAATTACGATTGTGTACTACACTGTTTTGTTAAGAGAAATTTAGGGAACTCGGACCATTAATTTTATAAACAGTTTAAATGTATAAGTAGCCATATTGCAAAATTATTATAAAGTAACACAAGAACTTGTTAAAGCAGATAACCAAGACCCAATTTAAACTTAACTTGCAATGAATCCTTGGGGAAAATCCAACGTTGTCACTATATTTAGGCAAATAAAGTTAAAACTTTTGACGCGTTTCCTATTAACCCAATATGTAAATGAAGGTCAAGGTTTTATTTTAAAAATACTATCAGTGCTCCGCGGTTTTCATTTTATATCTATATAAAAATATGGAAAGATATACTTTAATGTGGTCAAAGAGTATTAAAGTTTGTTGAAGAATAATTGCTAAACTGTGATTTTCACTACAATTGTTGTCAGTTAGGTAGTCTAATTTGAACGAAACAAGAATTAAACAACTTTTTATCAAATTAAATAAATTCAGGCTATATTATTTTTTACCCAGTAGTTTCAGTAGAAC
>JAOSYY010000009.1:8166328-8204703 GCA_025727935.1 Hebomoia glaucippe | reverse complement strand
GACGATGTTGGATCTGAACTGCTACTAGGTGGAGTTGACGATGTTGGATCTGAACTGCTACTAGGTGGAGTTGACGACGTTGGATCTGAACTACTACTCGGTGGAGTTGAGGACGTTGGATCTGAACTACTACTCGGTGGAGTTGACGACGTTGGATCTGAACTGCTACTAGGTGGAGTTGACGACGTTGGGTCTGAGCTACTACTGCTAGGTGGACTTATATTATCGTCTTCGTAGATATTACATTCACCTTCATAACCTGGTGGCACGTACTTAAACGAGTCCACCAGGACTATTGAATCGCTTGCTGCAATTCCTAGCATAGTTATCTGAAACAAAAGATATGAGATTTACCGCAAATATTTGTATTAGAATATTTGTCTATCAAAATAGATGTTATATGATATATGTAGCTGTGAGTATTAACACAGTTTCTAAAACAACAACCAATTCTAAGTACGTAAATATGCGTGGCTATTATAATAGCAAACATATACAAGTATAACCAAAATATAAAAGATAGAACTATTAATTTTTAAAATATAGTTATATTATAAATAATATTTTTTTATAAACAGATTTCATATTTGATTAAATCAAAGTAAGTTAAGCCGTTCTACTCGTATATTCGCACAAAGGAGAATTAAAGAGTTTATCTTTTTAAAAATAATTTAGGATTATTATTACGTATATTTTCTAATATTCAATAGATAAATCGGTCGGATTAGAGATTAGCGTATTAATCTAAAGATTATTTGCCTAATTACTGAATAAATTAGAACAATTAATAAATTAGAACAATTAAATTTACATCACTTTAAATATTTACAATCACGTTATATTAAATTATACTCGGTAAGAGTTGCGAGAATTATAGTATTACGTATTTTTGTTTTAAATTTATACAGCCCAAATACAATTAGAGTAGTATTTTATATATAATATATGGCATACCGTATCCCATAAATCTTCACCAAATATTTTCAGACACGCATATATAACATACTCACACTTTCAAACACTTACAGACTGATATATTGCAAAAAGTGATCCATAATAGTATAATACCAGTATATAGGAAGTAAAGAGAATCTTTAATTTTATGGAATTCCATTGCCACTGATTTTACTTACATAACCCTGGTACGGACCACGACCGGTAATTGTTAGCTGTCTGGTGTGCCAACCCTTCTCAGTAAACCACATATTACCAACCGCAGCATCCGTTCCACCTGGCACTACTTCATTTACTAACACAAATATTTCATCGCCCTTCTTAGGGTCTAAATATACTGTGACCTCAAATGTTCCACCTCCTGACATAGGATAAAGTATAGATGACATACAACTTATAGTGTCGCCGGGATACGCAAATTTAAAACTCTTTTCATGGGGACTTGACATATTAAAATTAGAATAATTCCCAATCTGCCACATGGTTCTACCACTGCACATACTATTGTTTTGATGAAATTTAGTCTCAAAGTCTTTTTCAAAGTCATATACAACACAGTTTTCACAAAATCCACTGCAGCTTAATAACAAAACGATCAAAAGGCACCAATGCTTTGACATTGTCAGAATAGTAGTGTAAACAGTAATTTTTTAAATGTACTATCGTCTGACATTCATAATGAGCGACTAGACGCTGATAAAACATTACAGTTCATAACGTTTTTGACAAAATTATACTAATTAGCGTATCTTATGACCGGCTTGTTGGTATAGTAGTAAGTGCAACATACGTTGCATCGAGTAGTCGTGGATTAAAATCTGTCAGATCTTTATTTTTTTATATATATAGTTCAGCTTAACGACTTGTTAAATTATTGAAAAACTATTTCGAAAAGTCAAATTTTGTAAGATGATGATTTTATGTCTTATTCAGAACGTGCATTCAGCACACGAAAATACAGGATAGAAACATTTTATAAAAATGTTAGAGATATTAGTTGCACTTTTATCAAATATAATGTTATTACCATAATAAACCGAGTCAACGACAAAATAAGATCAGACGTTAACTGTTAGGAACCACGATATTCATTTACCATTTACTGATGATATAACATTCCTTCAGAAACTAGGTATCTCTAGAAAATTCTCAAGTATATTAATTTTTATTTCTACTCATACGATAACTTATCATAGATTTTATACAATATTGGAATTTTAATTATGCGAAAAGTCGGCAAGACTTCAAAGAGTGATTATATTATTATTATAATGTGCGCCTTACAAACTTTTCATATAACATATTATATTTAAAATAGTCAATTTCATTTTAAGCGCATTTAAAACGATTGACTTCTTTCTATAAACAGACCCAAAATACCTTTTTCCGTTCTCACTCACTTTATTTGGACATATAAATTATTGAAGTCAAATAAATAAATTAATCCTCTTAAGTTATGGATAACTCTTAAGTTATGGATCTTTTTCGTCGTTTTGAAATATGTAAACTGAAGTCAAAATAGAAAAATCTACACTTTACACCTTTGTCTACGATTTTTTTTGTTAATCAAATATAAAACGACTCGTAATACGATTGAAACAGTATAATAACGAGGACTGTATTTGATACTTTACAGATTTAAGAAAAATTCAAAGATTTTATCGACAAACAATAAATAGTTTGAAGATATCTTTATTGGAAGCTTCCGATATCCACATGAAAGAACGATTACCTGCAAGATTGTAATCTATTTGATAAGATTAAACAATTTTATCAAGATCTCAATCTATTTAGTCGTAGATTGTATAAACAGATGTCCAGTAAAATATGTTATTTTTTAAAAATTGTTTCAAAGGACAATGACCGTTATCTTAACCTGACACGGATTACTTTCGTTCGAAGTTTTGGATATTTTTTGTATTGGGATAATTTGTAATGATATGCTATGTACGTAATATATTTTGTTCAATATCAAGGATTAATATTAGTTGTTATTTTATGATTTCTTAGAACTTATTAAACAATATTTGGTTTGAAAAGATTTTGGGCTATTTTAATTCAGTAATATAAGAAAAACTTTTAAAATATACCTTACTTATCTATTAATAGATATTATATGTATAAAGTATAATTTAATGGTTGGTATTTTATTATTACAATAACACTTCTTAGAAACAATGTAAACAAAATCTATTAAATCATCTCATTTGCTCACTCATATCAAAGTTAACTTCATTATTAATATGTTGAGAACGTATAAAAACCTAAAAAACACTAAAAAATTTTAAAAAGATACGCCTGGCTAATTCTTGAGTTTATTCTGATTACACACGTTATACGCGACTATTAATAGATAGGCAATACATTATGTTCACAATGTATATTATTTATTATATTTAATAATATTAGGATTACAATTTAGCCTTTTTTTATATTCGCACGTATTTAAGTAGGTCTTATGTTCGGAAACATGTTACATAATTAGAAAACGAAATTTGAATGAAACATTTAATAATATTTATTTTTTTAAATCTCATCAAATCTTCAATTCAATGGTATAATTCACGAGAGCTAGTAATCCAAAACTAGATCAAAATATTACCAACCAGTAAAATCAAAATTATGTTTAGTATACAATTAAAATAGTAACAAAACCTAACAGTAAACTTCGATATGTAAAATAAAAATACTTCTTACATACCAAGAATTTATTTTATTTGGTTAGGTACGAATATAAGCGATATAACACAAAGCTATATATATATATATATATATATATATATATATATATAATAGACAAATCATATTAGTAACATTGATGCATATATTTGAATATTTGATGTTCTAGATTTGCTTCTTTATGTATTTATTGGCGTATTTTTCGATGTAGTTTAAATTAGTTATATATAAATTTAAATTAAGGATATATACAATTACTAGTTGACCCAGCCAAAGTCGTTTTGCCACGTACATATACATAGGGATTGATCGTAGAGGCTT
Source organism: Hebomoia glaucippe (assembly GCA_025727935.1). Classification (NCBI taxonomy): domain Eukaryota; kingdom Metazoa; phylum Arthropoda; class Insecta; order Lepidoptera; family Pieridae; genus Hebomoia; species Hebomoia glaucippe. The sequence goes on along the minus strand of JAOSYY010000009.1, from coordinate 8,200,749 downwards.
GTATGTATTTTTAATGCTGTATCATAAAAAGATAAGAACAAAAACATTGTCAAAAAAATAAAGAAAATTAAGGGTTGGACCACCCTTAAAATTTAGGGAGATGAAAAAGTGATTGTAACTGATTCTCAGACCTACCAAATATGCATATAAAATTTCATAAGAATTGGTGGAGGCGTTTCGGAGTCGTATGGGAACGAACATTGTGACACGAGAATTTTATTTATTCGATGATATTATAATGTTATGGATTCCTTATATGTTACTAGCTATTAAGAGTACATAATGTATACCATTTTCAATCGGAAAGCGAAAGAAAAGAATTTCTTTTTTCTAAAAATCTTGGCTTGCCTCTAGGTGCTAAACAGTAAACAAAGTAAAAAGAGTATATTTACTTCCATAATAACACAAGTAATTACTTGATTAAAGAAAACAATTATCAGAATTCTGTTTAAAAAAATTTAAATAGTACTAAAATACGAAAGATATCCTATCAAATAATTTTTTCGATATTATCAATAAGAATGCTTTATGAATACAATAAAAACACTCAAGGAGATAAGAATAAAATTTGTTGCTAACACAAAGTGAGAAATACTTTGGCGTCTATAGCACTATTATATTATGCATAGTCTGTTATAAATATTTAACATATAATTAACAGAAAAATGTTATGTGAAAATATAAAATCTATTTAGGAAGTAATAATAATCTATTCCAAATTTAATCGTTTATATCTCATGTCTAATCCAATTTACGCGTATTTTTCTGATTACATATTTAATAACTATAACAAATTCCAGTAGTCAATTGTTATAAGTAGTTTATTTTCTATTTTATTAGTCATATTTTTGTTTAAATGATAAGATTATCTCGCTTTGTGATAAAATAAGGATAATTTACTTTATTAGAAATACTTTTCTTTTTAATAAAATCCTTAGAGTTTTTATAATCTAAATTCTTACTATAGTTACAGAACTATGTGGTTAGCTTATCTTTGAAAAATTACATAATTTTCATCCTTTCACAGTAATTAGAGCTAATTTTTAGTTTTACGATTTTGCAATAACAATATACAAGGAGTTTTCCTGAAAGCCATATAAGATTATTATTTTACCATCTGAATGAAGATTAGAATATCGCTATACGAATTACAAAAGTTAACTAATGATTTATAGCCTAAACCATTTGTAGATATTTTGTATTTTACAGAAACTCTTGTCGATGTCTCGATATTGTTTAAAAAAATACTTTAGATAAAATAATTAAATTTTAATATTCATATTCAAAACACGAAATGAACATAAGAAAGTTTGACAGTATCAAATAAATTAAGAAATGATATAAATATTGAAGAAAAATAAATAATTAAGAAAAGCTTAAGAATGATCGTGAATGAAGTGCAAGAGTAAGTAGGAGGAAACTAAAGAAAGGATGGCTTTTGTAATAAGGGTGTAAATTAAATATTTGTGTATGTAGGCATATATGTATAATTTCGAAACGTTTGTCTCAATGCATAATTAAGAAGTGTAAATGTACTTATCATTAAATTAAATATGTTTGTCCCAAGTAGAAAAAATAATATTTTCTTGTTCCATTATAACTTCCACATATATCGATCTAAAGTTATTATGTTTAGACTATATTTATTTTTTTGCCGAAAATGATTACTTAAGCCGGAATATCTTGTGGTAACAGAAAAAGATATTTGAATAAAACATCCTACGGTATTACTAGCTTTCATGCGCTGATATACAGTTGCAGTATACGGTTGCTGTTTTTAACACTATTCGCTTCATGTATAACTAACAAATTTTTTTACATCTCAGATATCAATTTGAACCTATTACTTATTGTCCTATTGATAAAAGATGTTGTAAGAAAATGTATTTCAGATGATAGGACTATATATATATATCATTTGTTTTGCAACCGCGATCCCTTGGCCTTGCGGACGGTGGAAATGTCGGAAAGCCGGTGAGGTTTTAATTTAATAGGTAAAACAAACTAAGGAAAAGTTACGTTAAAAGTGTGCGTAATCGAAGAGCGGGTGTGAAAGCATTAATGGGAGTAAAGGAAGCGAAAGGAGTTTATTAGGATCGTAGTAGGTATGAAGCTGTAGTCTCTGCCTACCCCTACGGGAAATAGGCGTGATTGTATGTGTTTGTTTGTGTGTTTTAGTGGATATTCCCTCCTATTACTCTGAGACCCTACGTGGCTCGTCAGCAGAGTGACTATGGAAGGACCAGTCCCACATAGCCCGCTAGCGGTATGTTAAATAAATGTACTTAGTATTTTGACGAGCAAGAAATGTCTTGCTCGTAAAAAAATAATTTAAAAAGAGTACATAATTTGGTAACGTAGATATTTAGCCTGTTTTATTATTTTAAATTCTCGATATATTTTATTTTAATATAATACATTAGTCATACAGATTTAATGCTGTTGTGACTTGTACAGAAGCAGGATTTGTATACCTTATCATTTTTATGAATTATTGATAATGCACTTTCTTGAAATAATTCAACGACAGTTATGTTTACTTGTATGAAGCACAGTGGCATTTTTGCAATTCGCCGTATCATGTATGATAAAGGCATTAGTGAATTGCACTGATATTCATATCAGATTTATAAGAAAATTACTTATAATCTGACGTAAGATTTAAAGGATTATTCTGTAAATAAATTTGATATGCACATGAAATATATTTTGTTTTTGTTTTTTTGTTATTGTTTATGCACTAATAAATATAGGTATTAGTTTTTTGTCCTTACATTGTATGAAAAGTAGTTATTTTTTAGTTACGAATAAGAAGGTCACCGTAAGCCACTATAAGCCCCGATATCTTTCTTAATATGAAGTAAATGTTTTAACATACGAGCATTCTCGTTTTAGGAACTAGAAAACTCATCACTATCATTCAGTGTCTATTATTTATTTATTTTTTATTGAATTCTGAAAACTACGACGAGACACCTAGGTATGTCGATTTAAGTCTGTACGGATACACATTTGAAACGTAAACCACATGTCTTTTGACATATTAAATTGTAATGATACAGAAACTGTCATGTGGCCAACGCTAAAAGATTGAAATTTTAAGTTTTTATTGAATTAAGATAGAAATTATATGTAATAGACAGTAATTAACCTTCTTGGAAATGCATGATCTATACTAATATTATAAAGCTGACGAGTTTGAACGCGCTAATCTCAGGAACCACTGGTCTGATTTGAAAAAATCTTTCAGTGTAAGACGGTACATTTATCGAGGAACGGTATTATTATGCTATATTATATTTTCAAAAAAAATCGTGATATATTTATGTGGCAAAACGAAGTTTGCCGAGTCTGCGAGTTATGGAATAAAGACAGAAAATTGAAAGAATAAAAAAAAATTAAGCAATTATATCCGAAGCTATTTTCACTTTAAAGTACCTTATCGGTTAAAGTTCATTTTTATTTTAATACATTGTTATATAAATCATATCTAAAAGGGTAATCTTTTCCTTAAACACCGCCACTAGTACTGGGTACTTGAAATAAGTAGCTTCTTGAAATTAAACATGTAAAATTGACCTAATCTTACGTAATACGCTAATTTATATCTACAATTAAACACATTAGTACTTATTAAGGCAAAAATTATTTTTGGTTATTTGGAAGAAGTTTAAATTGATTTTATGGAAAATATCAGGATTTTTAGTCAATTATATGTAATTATATAAGTGTCGTTCACGAAAAAACTGAAAATAACATTTAATCAAACCCTTAAATAAATAACCGCATCTTTTAAATATTTAACCGTAGGTTTAAGGTTCTTTTTTAGACGTTCTCAGTATCAGCAGTCTTTATTTACTTAAAAGTAATTGTGTTAATAATTTAATATAATTGCGATAATTAAAAACTTATTATTAGGCAGTAACAGCAATACTATCACATCACATGAAATTATTTGTAGTCATGTTAATACTCAACTGTTATTTTTAATATGTAAAATATATTTAAGGTTTACTTTGTACAACATTAATATAGTTAGATTTCCCGTCAAGAAATTTTGTTTTGTTTTTCATGTAGGTAAATAAATGTACTTACGTAAAAAATTGTGATAAAATCGTTATTTTAAAGGATATATTTTCAAGGGTTTTTAAGTTATAATTTATAGTGAAATAAATACTATTTAATTTTTTATTTGGACTTTGTTTTAAAAAAAAGTAATTTCACTTTTTACTCATATCTTGCGTTTATGACACAAATTTTCAGTATATAAAATAAGTAATTACTTTTATAAAATGATTATATTTGATATATATAACTATAAAGATATTCCTTACTTATATTACTTTGCAATAAAAGATTTAGGTAAATTTATCTTATTTATGTTCAATATTTTTATGACGTTCTAATGCTCTACAGCAGACGTAGTCACAAAAACCCGTTTGAAGGTACAAATAAATAAATTTACTTTTAATTCTGAATACAATTTTTCATGAGGGTAGTTGTAAGTAGGTACACTTGCAGGCGAGAACAACATTTTTAATACACACATTTTTGATAATAATAAGTATTTATGATTTACATTGCAACTTAGGAATAGATCGGAAATAGGATATTTATTTAACGAATTTATTGGAACGGTACTAATTTTAATTAATCGCATGGTAGGAATATCGAAACTCCGCACGACTCATAAATTATCTGTTACCTGAAAGGGTCATAGAGTGCGATAATGTGCACGTTATTTTCAATCTATGAAGTTCCGAATGTTCGAAGATTAGACAACGCATCGTAAAACAATCACTGACTTATAAGATGGGTTTTTTACTTGCCTGACGAAAGCATTCATAAAAAGGTTACTTACATATCCTGTATAAGTTCCAGAACCAGTTAAGTTCAATTGCAAAGTATGCCAACCGGAAGCAAAGTTAGCTGTAATCCCAGGACCCAACATATCATGTCCGACTGTCGCATCATTATCTGTCCGGACCTCATTAGCCATTATTGACATCTGATCATTCACATTACTCGTATTCATAAATACGTTAATGAACACCTTTCCTTTTGCTGTTAATTGAAACGTAAAAGATGCGACACAACTCAGAACAGATTTTGGATATATATATTTCTCACTTAACCTGTGAGGACTTTCCAAGTTTATATTTGAATAGTTTCCGAGGTTCCAAAACTGTCGTCCGATGCACAATCCACGTTGAATAGAAAAGTCTTCACTATATCCATTTTCGAAATTATATGTCACACAAGCGTCATTTCGCACAAAATATAAAACAATTAAAATATACCGGTACATCTTTCATACTAAGTTGTGGTCGTATAATCTGTTGGACTTAAAGAACATTATGTTTCATGGTTATTCAAAATATGTATTATCTCGGATAAGATACGACATTGATTCTTGAAATATTGATAAATTTAATTACACTGCTAATTCTTTCATTAAACAGCTTTAATTACTGTTTTCCATTAACTGATATCATCTTTACATATTCGAAGACTATAAATTATTATAAATTATTCAAATTAATTTCAACTTACGGGTAGAGTTAGCTAATATCCGATATTTACTTCATAAAGTCAGTGTTATCGCCGCATATTTATTATAGAAATTTATTATTTAGCACTATAGATACGGGATAGTTTAATCAAGTATTAGAACAATAAAATAATTATAACTTATATATGACGGAATAGAATACGGTGTAGATATTATTTTACTTTCACCTTTGAGGAATTATCTTTATATTATACTACATTTTAATTGATGTTTGAATTTTTATTAATATAGCTAAAAAAATGTATGACCACTAGGTTCACTTCCATTTGCGGAATTTTAATGTTATCTTGAATTATATTGGTGAGTGTATTTTAAACATGTCTCATGACACAGCCTAAAGTTAAAAATTGTCCAAATATAAAAAACTTTACAAATGAAAAACGGTTATATAACTCCTTAAACTAGATTCAAACGAAATTCAAGTCTTAGGATACAGGACTAGGTAACTATACTAATTAATTAAATGCAAGTATTTACAAAGCTATCTTTTATCGGAAGACATTACAAAGCTCCAAGTCGAATGAATTTATACACAAATTTAATAGTGCACAGCAAAAACAATGAATGACACAAGAAATACAAAACAAGATGGCGCTGAATAGTATTCCATCTTTGTCAAGGGGAGTGCTAACCGTCTCTCCTTTCAATAGACACAATTTTTTTTTTTAATTTGGGCCGTTCGCGTTTTTAGCCAGGTGGCTATTAAAACTATCCGGATATTTTGGGCGAGCGCGATGGCGCCTGCGGCTAGACCAAGGGTGCCCCGCGGGGGGCATCGGCCTCGGCTTGGGCTGCTGCAGTTTGGGAGGGCGCTTGAAGAGCGGGACGGACGCTCACCCGAGTGAGCGGTACGCGGAACAAGGAACCTCGCCTGCGCCGGCGGAGGAATAGACACAATAGTATTCCTAAGTTCGTTAGTGCAACCTGAACAATGCATCAAGACATTGCGGAGTGCGGACTACCTTCATTTGAATAAATTTGGGCGTTTGATGATATTTGAGCAATTAACTAATGGAAATTTTTTTATGTTCAATCAGGCCTTATTTTATAAGTTCCATTCGGGTCACGTTCCAGATACATGTTTATATAGAAAACAGATGAATAATCTATTTGGAACTGCATGGTTCCGCTTCAGTCTAAATGTTTTTAAATGTTCAAATAAAAGAAAAAATCGGCATTATAATATCACATATATGTCACCTACCATCAATTGAATTTTATGTCCGTGCCTACTATTGAAATACAATATAAACCAAATAATGTAAAATTATTGCGAATTGTCTAAAAGCAGTTTTATATCTAATAGTATACGATAGATATTATTTTAAAATGTCCTCGTTGCACGTAACATATCAAATTGTTATAATTCTATTGTTGAACATGAATTTTAAATTATTTTTATCTAGATCTGTTTAATTAATAGAAAGATACATAAAAGTTATTATCAATTTGATAAAGACTGTGATTTATTTTTTAACCAATTTCGATAAAAATAGGCCTAATATCTAGGAAACCACTTCCTTAAAAAACATATTAATTTTTTAAATGTACCATAATAGATCAATTTAAAAGAGAAATGATATTTTAGTTTGAAAATCCTTCAAAATTATTAAATAAACATAAAATATTTGTTTGTTTATCCAGCTATAACGGCATTACATGTTGGCGTCGCATTGTTGTTGTCAGCATAATTTTTGAATAAAACTGAACTATTTTTTAATAAGTCATGTAAGTTCATTCATCATAAAAAAAAATTGTAAGTTAAAGAAATGCTTGAAAAAGACCATCTTTTGATTAAACGATAAAATTGTTTCAAATTGATAAAGCTATAATTACCTACTTGTCGCGACGTTAGGATTTTTACCTTCTTTATATAGGTAAATAATATACGATATTTTGATAAGTTTAAAAAAAACAAATATTTTTATCAACTATATTATTTTGTTTCAAAATAACTCTTATACTGAAATCAATTATTGTATTTTAGTTTCTTTTCAATTTTTTAAAACTTCGCTTTTATTCCTAGAATTTGATTTTCAACTGTTTCATCCAATTTTCTTAATAATGATTAATATTTATTTTTAGAAATTGATCATTAATATATAATCCGCAAATATCGGATTAGCACCGTCAAAGACATTTATTTATCTGGAAGATAAAATTAACGTAACGCGATTGTGATTAGATATAATTATTTTTCATTTCTTTCTTCGAATTTTGTGCAAATCACAGTTACAGAACGTTCGTACACAATCCGTGATATCGTCTTGGCTGATACCTGTGACTTCACACACATTCCTACTTTGTCAAAATACTAAAGACGATAAATACATAATCATATGACAATTAAAATCGTAAAAATTAGAATTGCGTTAGGCCATTATCAATATTTTGAAATTCGAACCCCAAAATTCTTCTCTACTCACATTCAATTAGACCATAGAAGATGTCTTTGCATAAAGACAGAACAGGCTTATTATTGGAAAGCAACACAAAAAATATTCAAGAACAGGTTTAAAATCAAAGCCCCTGAAACATATTCACGAAAATTAGAACGTTATAACTGTATGGAACTTAAGTTTTGGACCCGAATGTCGAGGCGAAATTACAATCAAAATTGGTTTTGTGAAAACTTTGTAGACACAGACTGGCAGATCTTAAAAGTAGATCGCTTATTATTTTTAAGATATGTTATTCGTGGTACGTAATAATATTTTTAATTTAAAATCAGGGATATAAATATAAAGTAAAACACATTACATGTAAAATAACATTTTAATGAAAAATTTCAATTCAACTTTTCATGAAAACAATTTAGATCTTTCGGGCATTTATTGGAGTTGAAATTATAAACATAATTCAGTCTCTATGCAATAATTAATTATACATTTTATTGTGTTCACTGGAAACATTTATCGTAAAAATACGTGTCAAGTCTTAATATATTTATAAAGTAACATTCAAATAAATTCAATCTAATCGAAAATGCGCCGAATTCCGTAAATAAATCATAAAATATTGCTTTATTTACTAATTCAGTCTATAAATCTACACAAAAATAAATTCAAATCTCTTTCATTTTTCAATTTGAATACACAAAAATATATTTGCTGTCGCAATAAATATATGATGGGGTTCGTCGACTAACTGTAACTTAGTAAATAAAAGAATTTTTTATTGTTTTTATAAAAATATACAAGAATTAGTACTAAGATATAGACACTTAAATGTGCACTTTTCTACATAATATCCAAGTAATATTACCAATATCCACATTCAAAGTTACCCGTATATTTTGAAAGCCGTGGGAAAGAGACAGAAAGCTGACCACACCTTCCAAAATTATGGTATCATCTTCCTTCTCGGTCTTTAAGCTTCAGCGGTCAAAATACTTTAATTCACTTATTACATTGTCATAACGTTTATCTCTTAACATATTTTAATATTGATTATCTGACGTTTGACAAAATATAAACGGCAAAAATTCAAATTTATTTCGTTTCTAAGATTTTTGAACGGTAAAATTCGACCTCACTGACAAACATTTAGCCACAAGTCTCCTAGGTCTAGGACGTCGCAAGAATATACCCTTAAAAGCTTTAAAATTTAAGCCTCAAGGCCTTGACAATATAATATAACACAATGCAATATTGAAGATAAAATAGTAGACGGTCTTCATTTTAAAAAAAATGCGTGAATAATGTAAGCTTCATATACAAAAGGAGATTGATATGATTAAGTAGTCAATGCCCTGAATAAACCAATTATTTCACAGGATATATATAAAATATTAATTGTTAATTCTTTATCGGAATGTATAGAAAAGTATAAAATGAAAGCACCTCCAAGATTTATTTTAAGATCTCTTTTTAATTTATAAATAAATGATAAAAGATTTGCATCAAGTGATCCATTCACAGTAAAATATTAAGTGTAAAATGACTGTCTAAATGACAAATAAGTTATAAAAAATTCATATATTACAGTTTAAAAAACATAACAATAATATGAAAAGAGAAATTATATTTTATGAAATGATTTTTAATCATTTAGACAATCAGTTTTTAAATGAGACAGAAAATGTCACTTTAATAACCTTATATATATTTTATTTGTCAGCACAATAGCAGTCTATACATAAGAATGAAATTGAAGAGTCCATTTGTAATATCAAAATAACAAGTTTTCAAATTTAAATTTAATTAATAATTTGTTTGCTTGTTCAAACTAGTCTCCGAAACGGCTGGATCAATTTTGAAGGGCCATTCACTGACAAGTAGCTAATGTTAGATGGACAAATTTAGGTTACAACATGTACATATAAAATCCGCGAGGGTGCAAATGGAGGACTCTACTATCAACATCATATTAATCATCATTGATTTTATATATAGTGTACAAAAGATAAACACGCGGGTCTCCGCTAGTATGTAACAAATCATTTAAATTAATTCAAAATCCTTGTAGATAAGAATTTTTATTATATTTAACTAGTTGTATGGGCAATACTATGTATTGAATATACCATTCAAGACGATTCAGAAATGTTGATTTCAATTTATTTAATAATTGATGTAATATGGCTAAGGTTTGAACACTGACAACACATCTCATAGATCTCGTGATTTTGTAGGTGTCTATGTATAACAGGAATTGATGACCATTAGATGACCTATTAATTGATGACCATTAGTTTACACGCTATAAAAACATTAAGAAGATCATTGGCTAGCTACACTGTTAATTTGTTTCAAAAGAGTGAAACCCTGCGTGATATATGTTAATAAAAGTATAGGAAATTATGAAGTTTTAAATTTTGACGTGTTTTCATGCCACAGACAGTTAGAGGAAATAAATGATAAAACTACCTCCGAGGACATAGTCTGCCATGCTACTTATTTACAACTGTTTATTTTATAGCAAAATCTGGGGACTTCATACCCAATTCATAGAAGCATTATTAAAACTTTTTAGTCAAGTGTCAAGGCAATAAGCATACCGCTTACCTAGAGAAGCAATTAAGCATGCAATAAAATTGTATGAAATCTTATAACACTTAAAAAAGTGACATTAATCCATCTCATATTTAAAATATTAACTGGACCGCAAATTATTGCCTACGAGATTAGTAGTTCACTAAATCACTTTTTACTAACACTGTAGTTCACTATTGTTTGTATCACTTTCACTTAACTTTCAGTACATCACTTCGTATACTGTCGCTTTTTTGTCACCAGATCCGGTCACTATGAACTTATCATCTGAAGAGACGTCACAACTGAGGACCGATGATGATTCTTTAGACTGTTAAAGAAAATTAATACAATACATGGATGTCAAATTACCAAATATAATACGAAATTTTACAATATATTGTTGATTATACTAATATAATGAATGATAAACTAACATTTGTTACCCCTGAATCACTAAAATTAATTAAATAAATTTTGTTGTGATGATACTGGGGACCATTTAGATGATTATAGTCTTTTTCTAAATTAAGCTGAGCTGAGCGGTGTCTGAATTATGTATGAAACATACATTTACATACTTAAAAATAAAATAGAAAAATTTTGAGCACCACAAGTACATCAATAAATTTAATATTTAAGAAAAGCATGTCTGAAGAACAATGCCATGATGTTAAATGAGATGATCATCATCAATCAATCTAGTCAATAATGTTATTTTTACAGCTTTTACTTATGGCTGTGCTCGCAATCATGTCGATTTTTGTCAACCATTTCTAATAGTCGATAATATTATTTCAAGATACATTTAATCGATTTAAACACAATAGATTTCTACTCGTTTATTACATGTACAGATTTAGAATCTCGGTAATCCTCTCTTCCAAGCTATGAACATAAAATCCGATAATAAAAACAAACCTGAAATATGCTAGCACCGTATGGCGTTCGCCAGGCGTTAAGAAGATTATCCTTGCCCGTGGAGACGAACCATTTGCCGCTGGCGGCGAATCGCAGCGATAGAACGCAGGACTCATGCAACACCAGCTGATACCTATCCGGCTTACCCGCGTGCAGCACTTCTACGTGAGAATTTTCCATGCCAACTGCTAGCCACGACCCTAAAACGACATCATGAAAATGTATAGGTAAACATTGAATCTGCAATCATATTATTTATGGCTGAGATCTAACACCTATCTATAAGCTTCACTATATAACTTTTTATTAAATAAATCACCGTGTATCTATATTATCCAATCAATTCATATATCGTGCTCACATAATAACAACTACTATATCATAAGAATGTAGTATATAAATACTTATTATAAAATCTAGTTATCAACGCTGTCTGAGGCTATCATTTAGTTAATATTAATGAAAAATATGTATGAGAATAAAAATATGTAAGATAGGAGAGCTGATGACCTATTTAGCCAAAACGATTCAATAAATAGTGATTAAAACCCGTAGGTCTTCTAAGATGACTGAAAATAATCCATAACAAATTGTCAAAATTTTGTGGAAAAACGTTGACATGTCTCAAAACTTATATTAACATGATATTGATAATATTGAGAGTAGGTAGCAAATTGGAATAAGTAAGACAAAAGACTGCCCCATGCATCAATTAGTATAGGCAGCAATGAAATTGTAATTACGCTATCTTACCTGTGGGGCAGTATCCTAATGAGAATATCTGACTGGAGAAGTCGTGCTGATGCAGTTGGCGTCCCTCGCGTAGATCCCAAGAACGTACCGTGTTGTCAAGCCCACCGGTCCACAATCGTGTGCCGTCCGGACTTATATCTATACACGACGCGCCATCCGTATGACCTGACAAACACTTTCTTATTTAAAATTTGACCGTTTCTGCAAACTTGATACGGCCATTTAACCAACCATGTCATTCTTCGAATAATGTTAGCGTTCGACGTACATTAACGTATAATATTAGATATATTATGATCAGTTATGTGGTGAAATTTGAAAATACACTAGCATAATTTATTTCTAACACAAGTTAGTACTTATTAAATGGTATCCGATTCATTTTTCAATAGGTATTGATTTAATATTAAAGATACTCTTACGAACCTTGGAATTGTCTAACTAACGTTTGATTATGAAGATCCCAAACTGCTATATTACCGTCTGAGCAGCAACTGAAGCAAACCTGAAATTATAAAATAATTTAAATAGTATATAGCAAAGAGCAAACCCCTTTTAGTATAGTAATTATGAAACATAAGTATCAAACTTTTTTTGTTGTAAGTTATAATCAATGTTATTAGCGCGTTATCTTGCTAAGAACTGAAATCCGTGTCAGCTCAAATTTTTTCTTAGTGATTTCTAAATTCAGGCGTCACCAGTATATTTTTGATATATATGTAGATTATGTTATATATGTAAAAGATTATATTTTAAAACAAATATATTTCTTAAATACTTTCATGCAGCAAGAAATAAACATCGTTAAAAAATGCGTACCTTGGAATCAGGGCTAATAGCTAGTGCGTAGCAGGCTGGAGCCGAAGATGTAAGTTCAGCTCTCATACGCGGCGTAGGAGAAGACAGGTCCCATATAGACAAGTTGGAGGCTTCGCCGCCTACCAACAGCGTCCTACCATCTGGTAGTAGTTTCACAGACCTTATGTAATTATCTCTTTGCTGGAATTTAAACAAATCATGACAGTTTTAAAATTCAATGATTGTTATAATTGAAGATAATTTGCAGATAAGAGGAATTTTACAAAGTTAAGCACCATTTACGTCTCTCTCGATTCGAAAATACGATTACTAATAGCAATAATAATATATGATCATGTATAAAATAAATATACCATATGGTATACGGAAGGGCGATAATCGCTTAGGAATTTATCATACTGAAGAAACTGACTACATGAAAACGGAGAACGTCGAGACGGGACTCGCATAGTTTTAAGTTAGATTTATTACTTAGATGTTAAGTTAGATTTATAACTTAGAAATAAACAGTTTCTTATCATCGCGCTACAAAACGATATTTTCACGTTACGAATTATATATAATTTATATTAAATTTGAGTTTTTTGGGACGTCCGGCGGTAATCAACATGCTTTACGATAAACTCTCCATGTAAATTGCGCTAATACTGGCGCAATCTATAATTATTAGACAGTACTGACCAAGCAGTCCAATTGCGACAGAGGCTCCAAAGTATTAGGTGAACCCGGACTGGTGATGTCCCACAGTTTAACGCAGCCTTTGCCGCCGGTATACGCGTGGCGCGCACCCCCACTAAGGGAAAGGGCAACTGCACAGACAACCTCGCCATGTGGTAGTGCCGCCACTTGCCGAGCGCCACGGGGAATCCCCGGGCCAACGAGCGCGTCCGCCGGGAAAGGCACCGGTTGCAGCGGGCCACCACATGTGTGATATGAATATGCACTGAAATTATATAATGTTCTCTTTATCAACATATCAGAATGAGGTTGGTGTATCACAGCCATTATTTATCTAATAATATGGCTAGCGAGATGTCATGTAAAGTAAATTAGTAAATAAATATCACAAAATGTGTTAAAAGATGTAATCTAGTCATTAATTTAATTGTTATATATACATATAATCGTTATTATAAAACGCTACATTGAAGATGACGTCACTGTTTTCAAAAGCACGTCAACCACCAACGCCTCGTCATATGCACACATACATTTTTAATTTCCTTCCTTTGTTTTAGGTAAATATGTTGATGACTCACGGTTTAGCTGGTGGCATGCCATTGGTCCTGTGTCCATCATATGAGAGTGGTGTTCTATACGCAGCGTATGGAGGGAACGCGTACCGGCCTGTTGGCGTGGGTGCCCGCCCTTTGGCACCCGGCGTGCCTGGCTTTTCCTGTTAACATGTTACGATTTCTAACTATTTTATACAATTAGGTCTCTGAAACAGCTTTAACGGTTAGATGATATTTCGAATTGAGATAGTTTTCAACTCAATATACTTAATTAGAATCAAACATATCCTAATTTACACGGCTACTTTATAGAAAATCTTATAATGAACATTGTATTTTGTTTAAAAGTGCACGGTTCGTATTACACTGCTTTATTATTAATTTAGTTTTCTATATATATTTAGGTATAATTCACCGTTTACTCACTGCCTCTTCTAATGTAATAATGGGGTATGGTTATAAATCACGTCTTCCTAATACTATTTAACTTGCCCTTGACAAGTAGTAGTTATAAAAAATACATAACCATACATATGATGGTCGATAGCTCAAGTATTTTAGATTATAAAGTACATACATCTTTGGAACTCTTGGGGGTGGAGCGACTGGATGAAGAACCAGACCGTGAGGGTGGACGAGGCCCATTCTCCGTTCTCTCTCCGTCCTGAGTGCGGACACTTGGAGATCCTCTTTCTTCTTCATTCGCCACATCTACCACTAAATCCTGATCGCTTTTCTCTGCATCGCTATCCTACAATACACATACTCATAAAGGAACCCAGTACAGTTTAATTTTATCAATTATTAGCCATAAACTAAAAGCGTGGTAAAGCATGGAAATCGTCTGTTAAACATAAAGGTGATAGATACGTCTTTTAATAACCAGAATGAACTCGATCATTATTATTGTCAGTTTCTTAATATGTTAGTTTGACAGCTGTGGTTTTTGTAAAAAAATTAGTCACCACATACAAGTTATTCTACGTGTCTTTCATTTATATAGTAAGATTTTACTTATTTTGCAGGTTACTATACTAATACTAAGATATAAACAACAAATAATCAATATATGCCAAATAAAAGAGACGTAGATAAAAAAACTAAACTGACAAAATACCAACTCCAAGATTATATAGCTGATGCTCTATTACTAATATCAAATACAACAGACAATCGTATATCGGCACATAACGCGAGAAAAGAAGCTTTATGAGACTGAACACATACACTACAGAGAGTTACATGTGGTACCTTGTCCTCTTTTCGGCGCTTCGCGTCGAGGGGCTCCGTCTCGGGCGGAGAGCGGGGGCGATACTTGTGTTCGCGCTCGCGTTCGTGTGGTGACACAGAATGACGCTGTTATATAAAAACACGGGTATAGTAATAGGCTGCGATGGGCTGCGGTTTCGCCTGTTCAGACTTTATGTCAGCCAGACGGTGACGATGACAAAGTATAACGAAGCCCAAACTACTCCTTGTAAAATTAGGTTAGCCAGTGAATAACCCGTAAAAATCGGTAGAGCAGTTTTGGACAATAACTGAAACGAACAGACCGAGCCACTAAAGTTATATAAATTGTGTTTGTGTTTTAAGTGCCGTTTGTAGTTGTAAGGCGTTTAGAAAAACGGTTATTTTGATATTACAAACAGACACTTTAATTTTACTTATATGAATAAAAAATACCTCCTCGTAAATTACTAAGGCTCCACATGAAACTGGGTAAATACTTACATTTTAAACTATGGTTATGATAACGTTATAGCTAAAAATATCATAAAAAACTTTGTATACTAGTTAGTCATTTTACTGTCTAGCACGTATATTAATTACTATTTTTTCACGTAACAAAGTCGTAATTATTTCACGAGAGAAATTTGTTCAACATGTAAGCCGGTCCTAAATATTGATAGAATTAATGTTATACCTGTTGAGCCATCACTCTTGATGTGAGTCGATCGTCATCCCGGGGCGGAGGCTGTCCCGGCAGGAGCGGAGGAGGGGCGGGCCCCGATAGAGGAGGCTTTATATCCGTAGGAGGCGGGAGCTCCACCTAATGTGATAAACGTTGCGAAATTACGTATATTTACCTTCTATTTTTTAACTCTTACATTTGGATTTTTTACTCTATTCTTACTTGTATAACCGAGTATATACGCGGTTATAGCCATTTAGATGAAATTTTATATTCAAATAGAAATAAAATAGTAATTAATCTAAAATGTCGGTTATTGTTTCAACTTGGTCATAACTGTATGGATGGCGCTATGTTATTCATTTAACTTTTTAGACCTGAGGGCTCAGACCTAAAGCATTTATCTATTGACGTGAAGTATATAAAATATATCAAATAAACTTAGACCTACGGTATAAACGACCCGTCACTGATGTTATTCCACTATAAAATGAGTACAAATAAAGTGCAAAGTTGAGAAGCGGTTACCTTATGTGCGGGCGGTGGCAGATGCGGTGCAGTGGGAGGTCCAGCCCCGGGGAAGAGGAGTCCCCCTGCGCCCAGCAATGCCCCTGCGCCACCCACTCCATGCGGCAAACCAGCTGATGCGTGGATCTGTTGCTGCAAACAATGCTACTATAAAAAACTGTTATGCTCGATGAAGACGTACGATAGTTATTTGTTTTGTGATAAACCGTCGCGTATAAATCTCGAAATTGAAAGAATGACATTTTCATTTTACTGCACTATTACCAAGTATGTAAAAAAATAATTATATACAAATATAAATACAACAATGAAACTGCCACATTCGATCATAATAGTAAATTGTATAAGATAGACAAAATGTCTACTTATGACATAGTGATATTAAATATCGGAATTTAAATGTTTAATAACAATCTAAATCCAAACTTTGAATGGCTCTTGTGTAAAATCAGAGCGTTTACAGTTTCGAAAACTACGTGGGGACCGTCGAAACATACACCACAATATTATTCATTCAAATATCGTGAAGAAAAGGATGTAAATTAAATAATACAGAGGTCAGTGTCTCGAAGAAAATATGTTTGTGTCATTAAAATGTGGAGAGAAGAAATAGAAATATATATTTTTTAAGTAAATAATGGATGGTATGACGAAAAAGCACGAATGACGAGAAGGATAATTAACAACATAACTAAGAATATCTTTATATTTATCTCCAATGTTTGTAAATTAGATGTAGGTCCATAGTGCAGTATTACAATAAATTATGAGAAAATTAAAAAAGTTATCTAATTTTTACTTGATAACGTATAAGAATACAGAAAATGCTTCGCAGATTGTTAAACGTTAGCTTGTAATGTAAACGTTAAACAATAATAAAAATATAAATTACTACACATTTCGAAAGATTATTAAAACACCAATTAAAATTTAGGGCCATTATATTTTACTATGCATTGTAATTGATACAATAGTATCATCAGTCAAAGATTAAGTCAATATGAATGTTACTATTAAAAAATAACTTTTTTTTAAATTCACACTGGTGCTCTACTCAATGACAAGTACAACAATAAACAAACGAATTTGGTCGCTGAATACACTTTTTAAAAAGAAACGTACGTAAAATGTATGTGTAATATAACAAGAGTCCCAACTGGCAATAAATAGGTAAGCAAAAAACGTAATACAACGGTGTTGCTACTTCAAATTCATGTTTCAGAAAACACAGGTCTTCAAATCAATTCAACTATAAAAACTAGCTAGACCAAACATGAAAACTTGAGTACAACAATTATTTATATCTGATATATAGCTATTTGTACGTAGCTAAAGTGTATCGATGGATCATTTCAAATTGTATTGTCGTATAGCAAATTCTGACATTTCTATTATAATAATATAGGTTCCTTTTCCAAATGACAAAATTTCGAACAATTTATATGGGCAAAGGTATATAGCTATAAGATTAATTGAAACAAAGCATGTTAAATCTATTCGTGAGTGTTACTTATTCAATAGTAATCACATTAAATATCCCTAAAGCCATACAAGTGATATGCAAAGCAACTGCGTGAAGTCAATGGTGCTTGAGTTTAATGGAATGTGAAGTTAGAAGGTGGAAACTCAATTAATTTTATATGAGTATGTCGATATGAAATAGAAATTGTTATATTAATGACCGAGCTATTGATTTAAGACTGCTATTAAAATGCAATCATGATGAATATGTTAGTATGTACATAGAGCGATATATTTTCTATTTGCTTTTAACTTGGACATGAACTATGTTCTATGCAGGTTGAAGTTTTGTCCAATAATTTAAATGGAGAAGATAAATGATTGTTCCTTACGTCGTTTTAATAATATTAACGGAAATTTTAACTCGATTCTTTGTTGACATAACTTTGTAGGATGAACAAAAAACTTTCTCTCTCTCGCAAATAATTACGATCTAAAAATAACTGTATATGTCAAAACTTTACTCCAAAATAATACATTTATACAATTTAATACTAAAAGATATTTAAGCATTTCTTAAAAAATGAAAAAAAACATGAATATTAGTTTCCTAAACAAAAGGAAGTATATAAAGGGAAAACGGTATTTTGTTAAAACCTAGTCAGATTTCAAAATATGTATGTTGTTTATACAACGCACTTAAGTGTATTTGCTGAAGATGTCTAAATCTTTAGCAAACTTCAACGGTTTGTTTAATATACTTATCTTATCAAGATAACAATATTGACAATACATTTAGTCATAATATACTGTAAAGCGGAATGTCTTTTATGAAATAAAAACTAGCAACACAAAAGTGGTGTTAATCACAAACAAAAAAAAAAAACATAAAACCAAGCACATTTTTGACCAACTTACAAGGAGTTGCTGCAGTCCCTGTTGTTGTTGTTGCTGCGGACAACATTTAAAAAAATATCTCAATTATTTAGTTTTTGTTAGCTTAAACAGACTTGTACAGTTCCTCAACTTGGTGTTGCTAGCTGTAGGGTAATTGATGGTGGAAGATCAATTCGATTAATGAAATTATTTTTTTTTAATCGAACCATAAACAGTATGGTAGTATCCTTTGCAATATCTTTTAAGAATAACAAATAATTCGAAATTCCGATCAACCTCGAACATTCAGTAATTATTTTGTTTGTATTCTCATTGCAGTACGAACAGAAAACTTACCCCTATAATAGCATTAAGTTCAGACATAGTGACCTGCTTAGCTCTTTCTACGGCGGAGGCCACTTGTTGTTGGTGTTCTTGCGCAAGAAACGGCAACACTTGTCCAATTATTGCGCTCAACCGCTTCGCTATTTCCGTCTAAAATACAATTAAAAGCACTTATTATCATATGTGCGTCTACAAATAAATACATGTACAACAACAAGTAAATATTCCTTTATTATTTTTTCTACTAAGTTATTAATAAAAGAAAATTTTTAAATTACAAACAAAGTTTAGTGTTTTACTTATATTGAGGGTGCATAAGAGTGCATAATATATGTTTTTATCTTAGTACTTATATTTTTTGATAGGAGAAGTTAAGATAGATTCACAAAAAGGAATCAATACTAAAAACATTTATGTAACCATTTTAAATAATTATTTAGTATACTAATATTAATGTATTCAAAAAGAAATACATAATACATAAAAGCAACTTCAATTATTCCTGAAATCAAACACCAATCTAAAGATAATGATGGTTGATATAACAATGTCCTTACATCAGACCAATTATGTTAAAAGACAATTAAAGTCAGACAAATTGCTATGAACTGCCATGAAAATTATTAAAATTTCCTTATAAGATGGTTAACAATAAAAAGATTGAAGTATTATTGTATGATGAGAACTAGCAAATTTCATTTACCTGCTTGTGCATTTCAACATTAAGGCCATAGGACATCTCATAATACTGAAAAAAAAAAGAATTTTTTATGTAGCTAGAATAAAAAGGTATAATCTACGATCTAAGGTGAAAAAGCATACCATAACATAATGCCTCTGCATTTCGGTTTTTTCACTAGCTAGCTTTTCACATTCCAATTTTAATCTGTAAATATTATTTATTTTATTTTTTATACAATACATATAAAATATTTTTGGCCATGGAAAGACTACAAAGCAAATGGATTTAAAAAATTCAAAACTGTAATGTTATTATCATTTTATATACATGCATTTTAATCCTGTCAATTTCAAGTATTCAATTACAACAATGAAAATATGACAAATTTTGATATTAATAGCTGCATTAAAGAATGTTATTTTTTAATCTTAATTAAAAGGAATAACAATCAAGCTAATCACTAAAAGTTGTAAAATGAAAATATTAAAATAAAAATCTGATGTAATAATGAGATATCTACAATCCACTACTTACGTGTGATATTGTGCTTGTAAAAAATTAAACTCTTCTTTAATTCTCTCTAAGGTGTCTGCTATTGTAAACTTTATCTGGCCTGCTGAAGGTTGAGGGCCCTGAAAATACAACATAACAGATAACTACTGTAAAACCCATGCAAAACTCGTAGGAAGATACCATATTTAATTCGCATTCTACAATTATCATTACAAAAGTGTAGTACATGTATTAAATAAACATATATTCCATGAAAACCTATAAAAATGTAATAAAAACTCAATCTTAGTAATGCTATAAGTATATACAAATTTAAGGAAATATAATATCTTATAAATCAAATTATAGCATAGATGATTTTAAGCACATTTGACATAAAAAAAATATACAAACCCGCACGGCGGCGGATTGATGCCGCGCTGGTGTTGGATACATCTTAAATAAAAATTACTTAGTTACAGAATCATATAAAGTTAATCCTATACACCGGCACGCTACGCAAACTGAACGGCATTTCAATTAAATCAGCCAGTGCTATAACACACTAAACAGTTTTCCGTAACAAGCACAACACACTGAGCACAATGATATGCATAAACTTTTATTATAAACTTTCGAAATAAAAACCATTATCTTAACATTTATATTATAACGGCTAAACGCTAGACGTTTTCTTTAACACAGAAAGATAATTATGAAAATTGCATGAGTTCAATATTGTCAGAACTATTATTTTATAGATAAATCATATCTTCCATTTATCCTTAAATCCACGCCGCAATTTTATAACTGTCAAACCACGGCCGTCACTCATGTCATTAGTCATCCGACAATCAATCCATCTATCATCCCCAACATAAGTCATTAAAATGCGGCTACACATATATTTTATGAGCATACCTTATGAAAAAACTATGTATAGCTATTGCTTAGCTTATTACTATATTCGTAATTAACTGAGCAATCGTAATAGCACACAGTACATATCATGAATTATAAAATATTTTGCGACTTTAAATATCCTGAATTTCATAAATAATCATATATACTTTTAAATTTAATATAACTGTATGACAAATAATTTAGGATATTTATATATTGATTACAAATTACTAATTTTCACATTACATTACACTAAACGCTTTGTTATTGTAAATATTAACAAATACCTGAATGCTATTTTCGCAAATTCTTACTGTTCTTATTTTTGGGTTGCCAATTATCGTTTCCTAATTTCCATTTGAGGATTTACTTACGTGCAATTCACTTAAAGTAGTTAAACACCTATTCCTTTTTTTTTCAATATAAATTAATAGTATTAGTGAATTATCACATCTGTAAAATAACACAAAAGATAATTTCACATGTTTTTTGTGGTAATATACTAAACTTTGCAGTAATTTTAAAAATTAGGTTAACTATTTATGGTTTAAAGGTGCCATTACTTCTTGAATAGGTACTTAAAATTATCACATATTATGTCTTGTAGTCGTTCAAGACTTCTATCTGGCAGCACTGTTACTCGATTTTGAATTTTTCGCAATTCTTAATTCGCATCATTTTGACGGCAGATTGTGAGCGGCGTGTAGCTGTCTCTGTTCGATATTGGAAATAGTGCAGCGGCTCGGAGTGTTTTGAAATCTTAAAATTGGTTGCTTTAATAAATACGTAGTACAGTGTTCGTTCAAATGATTATATTTAGAAGAAAGTGCTGTTCATAAAGTGATATTACGTTTGATGTGCGTTTTTACGTCGTAAAGAAAACCATCATGGATTTCAAATCAGCCGTTTTTAACACATACAACGCTGCGAGAGATGGAAATTTAACACGATTAAAAGTAAGTAGTGCATTTTATTGTAAAACATCTGGATTGGTATGTTAATATTTATCGTTATAGTTATGCTGAGTGCATTTATTTGCGTTTCTAGTTGTCGTAATCTGTGAAATTCACTATCGTCATTACTACCTGTGAAATTCAACTCTTTATTTTAGTACTGTTTAATGTGGTTTTAAATTTTATAACAAAATTAAAACAGTAGTAGTAGCGCGACAAACATTAAATCCATTTATTAAATTATATAAAAACAAAATTATCTTTTATTCAGGAATTTGTGTTCTTTTGAAATATATCAAATATCAATTGTTATAAAATATATGTTACGCCTAAATTTACATAGCATTATGATTGGTGTTTTGAATACAGAAAACTGGCCTTAAAATAATACTTTCTTTTCATATAATTATACAAAATTATTGTAGACATTGAAATTATGTTTCACATTGTAATTGTATATTACTATACACTAACTATCTGTTAGAATAAATCTGGGTTTAAAAAATGTGGATAAAGAATAGTAGAAATTTTTACAATTAAAAACAAATACCTAATATAACTTGTATGCAATAAAGCGAAAAGTGAAACTAATTGATTATAATATGTAATAAACTATTTAAAACTATCATAATATAAGTATTATGCTAAAAACTAATTTTTCTATTCTTCTATCTTTATGTATTTCCATCTTTTCAATCTTTTATCTATAACTGTATACAAAGTGCAATAACCTCAATATAACAACCAATTAAGAATTCGTGAGTACAATGTTTTATATAGTAGGTTGTTTCCATTTGGGATTCTTAGATAAAAAGGAAATAATTAATGGAACAATCTTGTTACATTGATCTCCTTTTCCATAACAATCAATGCAGTTCTGGGTTAGAGTTTTTGCTGTATGTTGAAGACATTTTTATATTTTCATTATTTAGCTTTTAATGAATAATAAACAGAGACTATCTTAAGGGTGTTAAATGGTAAATATAGTGTTAATATATGGGATTTGAAATGCATTAATTTTTATTGCTATATTAAGGTATAATTTTACAGTTAATAATGTCTGTTATTACCACAATTACAAGAAAAACCCATATATATACTATAATTATAACAAATACTTTAATATCATTAGTATGTCTTGTTTATAGTATGAGGCTACTATTACCACATTTTGAAAAACAAAGCTATTCTGTTTATTACATATTTTGTATCTAATCCATTTTTATTTACAAAAATAATTATTATACATAAGTTCTTGTTCTTTGAGTTTGCTGATTTCAAATTTTAGATATATTCAAATCAAATATGAATATAGTACATCTTTGTTTGTTTGTGTTAATAAGAAGCAGGAATTCAACAAGTCTTTGAACTTAAAATAGTATGCACACTCATTGCAGATGTGAAGCTGTTACCGTTTCACTGTTGCAAAAAGATATATTAAAGTCACATTTAGATATGTATGTAAATTTATATTTGACCATATTTTTATTACCATAAGTTTATAATTAGCCGTTCAAACTTATGCTTAGTAAAATTTCTATTAACCTATAGCATTTACAATGTACATTATATTTTTTAGAAATTTAAACAATTCCAATGACAACAATTTAAATAAACACTTCAAATGCTTGTCAAGTATTGTAACTTGAAAAGTAATAGTCTGATTTTGATGTTTTCTTCAATTTTGAAAGATGCTTTGATTTTAAGTGCTTTTTTGCCATAACTGGTGAAGAGCTGCTTAGGTGTTTTAACTTTGTTATAAGGATTTCTTTACTTAAAATATTTGGAGATAGAGTTGGTATCTCACCTATAATATTTAAAAAAATACCTTCATTAATTAAGAATCAAGAACAAAATCTTTGTATTAGCTTTAAAAACTTTATAATAAATGAAGCTCTTAATAAATAAGTGTTATGTGTCACAAATATTCAATATACGTGCTTTGAATATCTCTACATATATTTAAAAGTTAAATTATCTTTGATACTATTATTTGTTGGTAATGTTTTATGTCGTAACAGTACAAGCACATTGCATATTTCGGCAATACAATTACGTTATCTGGGACGAAGGCGCATTTGGCAACCTAAATTTTTGTCGATAAGCGCAAATCGCTTAGCGAACAGCGTAGAAGACATTTACTACCTGTGTATTTTTTAAATTCTAGAATAATATTCAGTGGCGCCTAAGTAGATTCGAAGAAAAAATGAAAAAAAATCAGGAGTGCATTATCGATGCACAGAAGGCTGGTCTTATTGGCCTGAAAACGTCTTCGGGAGAGTCATAGAATTGTACCTATCCCATGACCTACTACGATACCGGATTTCACTTATTTAGATTGAATAAGTGAAATCCCGTATCGAGTCAGGTTAAATGTTACTTCTGTTGTACTGTGTTCCAGGCAAATATGGCAAAACATCTTTATCGCATATTATATTATGTTTATCATTAAGGGGTGATAAAGTCTTTCGTATGTTTACAATCATCACTTAAAATAGTAATATAAGTAATAATATAATATTAAATTCAACATTTATATGTATAATTCGTGATTTCGATTACGATTTTCACGTTGTCACATCGATATGAAATTTTATTATAATTTTTCGAATTTTATTTTTTTAATCTATATTTAAGAAAGGTTCAGTGCGTGTTAATATGCGCCTTTATTTATTGATCTGCGCAAGATATAACAGACTTGTGTAAACAACTTGGACAGTTTCAAATTGATCGTTCTGGCTGATCTAACCGGTCTGGTAGCGACAATGAAATATATATAGACCTACCTCTTTAATTTATTGTTATTCCTGATGCGTACAATCTAGAGATTTTCAAGGTTATTGCAAATAAGCATCTTCTGGATTAGCAAGTCCTGACATAAATGACAACAATCCATTGGAACTACGGTCGAATCTGTCATTTAAAAGACCTGCTTTAGAATAGAAATATTTAAGGAGTGGCAAAGAAAGAAATGTTTTATCTGGCTGCATGATAGATTTTTTTTCTTAACGATCCATCCTGATGCTTATAAGATCTACAAATTTGTTTAATACTGTAGAACCTGTTTATATTATTATAAACATGTTTTCTCTATAATTTCGAGTAAGATAACAAGTCAAGTTAATTACGTGTTTGGTCTAATTAATCAAATATAACTCGAGTTGTACGCACGCGGAAGTCACGTATATATTTGCAATACCATTGTATAATGGCTTAAAGGCGCATTAAACAATGTCATATTAGACTTCCCCATCCATATTTAAAAAAAGGAGGAAAATAATGCACAAGTATGTAAATAGCTTCAAATATTAACTTTTTGTGTTAGCCCGTATAGATATGTAGGAAAATAATTCCGTCAGAAAGAAGATTATAATTATTCTGCAAAAACTAACAAGACTTTGTTTATTATATATTTTGCGAGTCTTTGTAAATACTTATTTTTTTCCTAAAGGGTAGGTTAAAAGGGTACAGTGAAACAGTGATTATACTTATATTAAAAGCGTTTAGATAAGACGGTGTGTAGAGATAACATGTTACGGTACATATCAATTGATTGAAGAAATCTTATTTGTGACTATCGTTTACACATGAGCATGTCTCATTTTATAGTAGACGATTATGATACCGCAACCACATTGCATCATCAATTATGATTAGAAATAGGAATAACATGCTTATCTATATAAAAATAACATTAGAATGTCTGTTTGTAATATAAATATTATAGCTTTTTTCAACATGCATATAAAACTATATACTGAACTTATCACAGAAATCCTATGTGTAAAATTTGTATCTATATATCTGTTTGTTCCGGCTTATCTCCGTTACATTTATCTATTATCTATTATTTATATAAAAGAAGCGGAAGCGAAATCAGTTTGTCAGGATCGTAATAAGTGTAGAGACGAACCCTACGGGAAAAGGCATGGTCATATGTATGGATGTACGCAAAAAAATAACAATTTAAATATAACATTAGCCTAATAGAAAGCTCGGGGCATCGCTCACTAAAAATATGATTTAAGCAGCGCAGGTATGGGAAATATAATCGCATCAAATTTTAAGTGTATGCATATACTTATTTAATAAATTGACCATACGAAAACATTAAAATAATCTATTTTATCAGATTAAAACTTGCTTTATTGATTACATTGTTATTGAATTCGAATGACGTGATTACATGTTTTTTTTAGTAACTCTCTATTAGTATTAGATATCGTTGTTATTTATCGTATTGAATCGATTCCTCCGAAAAAATAAAGACCATTTTTTCTGTAGTTAAATAGGCTTTGTTTAGCAAGAGTCGCACTGTTTTGCTCTTGACTTTTTGCCAACTCGCGAATAATGAAAAATATATTCTATGGATGTTTTTGTTAGTACCAGGTTGCTTCCTTGTTATTATGACGTGAACTGTTATGGAATTTCCTGTAATTAGAATCAAGAATTAAGTACTTAAAAGTTTAAAGTAACTAATGACTACTACCAGCTACATGTAAGTATATATAAGTGTATATGGTTTATGTATAAATTTGTTTAAGCGCCGAAAATTTGAATTTAAATTGTTTTATTAAAGTGAAATAAACTTAATGATTTTGATTACATTATAGATATACTTTTGCGCACATTATATCACTTTAATTGTTAATATGAATTATTAAGTATTTATCCCTGGGTATAATTTAGCGAAATTTATATATAAGTTATCATGTACCTAATAAACTAAATTAATAAGAGAACAAAATAAAAGCTTTCATTATTTGGATATTATCTACTTATAATTGAAATTTTGGTAGGAAAAATTCTGGGTTGGTAAGCCAAAAGTAAATTCTTAATGATTGTAAACATAGCTGAAATAATGTCGGTTTTATAATCATACCTAAAAACATATCATTAAATTATATCGTAATATATTAATTATTCATAGATGAAAAGATTGTGAAGTGCTGTAATGCTCGTTTCCATGCTTATCTCTTAATTTATGAATGTATACTCGGTACATAAATTCAATTGAAAGCGATCATTGAAAGATTAATGATGTCACGTAACTGAGATATCAGCTATCATTACTTGACCCTCGTACCTGCTTGTCGATATAAAGTAGTCGCTGTTAGAATGCTTACTGCTGAATAAAAGCTCAAATATGATATTTTATATCTTGAACTAGAAAAATATCCTCTTCCCCAAAATAACTTTCACTTCATTCAAATTTTACTGTGGTGTTGCGTTCTACAAGGTCTTTCTGTGTTCATACCGACCTATTAACAATTTCAGTTCACAAATTGTAGAACAGTGTAGGCGTGCAAACGTAAAAGGCAGACAAAAGAAGTAACTTTCACATTTGCAACATTAGTATAGTTTCGATTTAGCATTACTTAGTTAAATATTGCGATTTTAACCAATGCTGGCTGTTTAGTTTCTCTAGTTCATAAATTTAAGTGGAGTTGACCAACAACGGATCAGCGTTAAATATAGGCCGTTATGAGTATTTTGTCGCTATATAATTGAATAAAACTACTGGTATAGTAAAATCAATGAACGCTCTTAATCACGTAACAATGTCAACTTTCGATAATTGTGTGATGACGGTCAACACGCAACCGGCCAAAGAAATTTTGTATGACTTATCCAGATTATAGTACACTAACTGACTTGCAGAACTTCGTGTGCGTCAATGAATTTGATACCCTTAAAAAGGGTGTAATAGTCAACCTGATAAACATAGACATACGTTATCAGGGACTTTTTTTAGAGGTTTATAAGAGTAACAATTCCGTCGTACATGATTGTCTCAAAATTTTACTCGTCTATCCAGGATAAGCAACGGAAGCTCTCAAAGGGAATGGTTTTCCCGTTTTTAAAGAATTTTCATTGATGCTCCACTGGTGTCCATAACTGAAAGAATTTTTCAATTTGCTCTTGAGCGCGTCTAACTAAACAAACAAATATAATCTCCGTGTTTATTATATTACTAGTATAGATTAGTTAGGTGCTTCTATTATATTATGTATACAATAATCAAGAAATATTGACTCAAACGAAAGTAGATGACTAGGGACCACCTAGGAAATCATGAGACAGTATCATAACACACATGTCCTGTGCAGATTTTGTTCCAAGAAATAGCAAGTTTAACAATATTTCTGCATACGAATTGAAAGCTATACTCATCTTTCATATATCACATCACTCATCTTTCATAGATTACCTATGAATATTGTATAGTAAATCTTGTTTGTAGTAGTTATGGCGTGTTTGTAATGACCGAGATTAATATTTTTTTCTTTTACTTTTTCCGACATTGAGGTGGCGAGCAGCCGGAAGTTTTACCATGAGTTAGCATCTGAGGGTTTTAATAAGAATAAATAGAAAGTCCTTCTAAAGTCTCTAAATTGTATAGGTCTTAATGAAGACTACTAAATAAAGTTAAAATTGTAGCATATACGTCATTTGCCGTATGCTCGTTTGCCCTCCACTATTTAAAGATTGATATCGAAGTGTAAGATATTCTTGTATCTTTCCATGTAACACCGATAAAAATAAACAGGAGAATGTATCGTAATAGTTAATAACATATTTTAGTGATTAGGGTCATATGTATCGAGCCGTAACAGAGCTAACTATATAAGTTAAATGACCGCAAACCGACTGGCGGTCGGTTGGCTGATTTTATTATAACCGTGTAAAATGATTATAATATGCTAGTATATAACACTAATTTATTTTTGTGGTATATCGGTATTTAGTATGTAAGTTATAAGTTTAAAAATGTTTTTAAAATTATACCAAAATAAGTCATCTAAAATCACACACATAAGTATTATATGTTAAAATGAAATATTACGGCGCTTAAATTCTTGCCATTTAAGCGCCGCGGCCTTGCCTTTGGACCACAAGAAATAGTGTTTTTTGTAACAAAATCTAATATATAAAATTCTCGTGTCACGGGGTGCGTAATCGAACTCTTCCGAAACGGCTCGACCGAACCGCATGAAAATTTATATAGTTATTCAGTAGGCCTGAGAATCGGACAACATCTATTTTTCATCCCCCTAAGTGATAAGGGTTGTTCAACCTTAAATATTTTTTTTTAATTTTTGGACGAATTTTTTTTTCATTTTTTTAAGATATAGCATATAAAAATACATACAACCCCCAATTTTCACCCCTCTACAGTCAACGCCTAAATATTTATGTGGCAAAACGACGTTTGCGGGGTCAGCTAGTATATCTATGTATACATTTCATATGGCGTTTACTATTGTAATTCGATTATATAGTAATTTTGGTATTTGCTTATTTAATAATGCAGATGTTTGAAAAAAAACACTCATTAAAGTGCTATAACTTTATTTCTTTCGATAGTTTATTTTACGTTATTATAAACGTTTATAAAGAAACGATTCAAAGTTCGTAGTCATGCGTGAATCATTAAATAGTACCTTAGAGCTCTATGCACACTACGTATCGTCAAATGATACCACTATCGTCGCATTTAGGTTATTGCACTGGTTTTATTATATTATTTTATTCAGACTCGATCAGTTTCTATCACAGTTGTAGAAAGTGTTTATGGTTCCGAACCGCAACTTGTTAATAGACTCAAAGTTGGTAAGTGATCTGTCGAATTAGAAATGAAATTGGAGAGCGAATTTTATTATCACTTGTAATGGGTCTTAACGACGGGGTTTAAAAATATAATAGCCAATTTTTAAAAAAATACAAATGTTACAGTATAATATGTTTAGTATATTATTATGCTTTGATAAATTAAAATAAGATCAAAAGACAGGAATCTAGATTAATTCACATCAATTTTCACTTTAGTAATGACGAAATAGTAATCTCAATTTTTGTAAAGTTTAATTAGATTGTATTTGCAAACTGTTTTTTAAAAATTTCTAAAAGTCGATAAATTCCAGAGCAAACTCCATTGACAAGTTTCAAAGAAGTAACAAATTATAAATGGAGATTAATGAACAAAATGCAATATAGTAATGCGATCGTTACTTAATCTGCAAAGCCTTTTGACAGATTTATGAATTATTTATCGCTCTGTAGATTATTAATACCATATTTATGTACTTCATACACATATCTCTAGTTTAATGCTGACCATTACCATAACGCAATGTCTGTCTGTTTCAAATACATGATACCGTTACAAAACTGTTACCGGCTGATTTACTTATTCTTTTGAAATGCAAACTTATGTATTCATTGCTTAAATGCGACTTGGGAATTGCGTTGGCAACGCTTTTACATAACTTGCATTCGGAGTTGTTTAAATAAAACTTATCTGCATTTGTATACCTTGAGATTTATGACTACTTTGAGGAGAATTATAAAGTTATTCCCTAGTGTGCCCTCGGGTGTAGGTATTTCTGTATCACTGCAATCGTTTTCAAATGCAAGTTTGGACCGGACACGAAAATGTTCCCTTTTATCTTACCTCACCGAGATTCAAATGCAAGTATTAAAAATTAACAAGTTGTGGGAGTTTTTCTTGCAGGGATCTTAATTGTACGCATAAAAGTTAATATTTGTATTTCAAAAATTTGTTACATACGAAATGTAGACACAATATATAATCGGCGTAAGTGCAAGTGATAAAAAAATTATCATATCAATATTAAATAACAGCAGGATATTTCATATTAAATATACAATAAAATGTAGGTACTCAATTATCTGATGACTTTGGCGACGTCGGTACGAATACGACTCATTTTCCTGTTTGTCTACATATTTAAGTGAATTCTAGAATAATTTCGAAATGCTCTTGAATCTTTGTAACAAAACAAATAACGTTATAGATATTTTTCTTATTTTAATCATCCATTGTTTATGCTATATTCACAGGCTTTTCCATTTCCACTTGCAACTAGAAAACACAGCAATCGAATGTTTAAAGTATATTTTACTATGTCGTACTGTCAATGAAGTCGGGAGTTGAGACGCTTTTTCGCCTTACTTACTTCATCAAAAAATAATAATAGGTATTATTTAATTTTGAATGATTTATCTATTATTGAGCTTTAACGTCTTCATACCTTCAATCTATGTAGCAGTACAATATTAACTCTATAATAAACTTGCGAAGTATATATCGACCACCTGTCGTCCGCTTGCGGTTACAACAGGTGCATTGTTCTTTTGGAAAATTATGGACTCTACTATTTTTTATATAATTTATCATAAAATGAACAGAACTCTGATATTTATTTTTTTCAGAATTTATCTCATAGATTACTTATATAATACCTCGTAACTTTTTTAATCTCAGTACCGTATTTTTAGTGAATCCTTGAAATTTTATTTATCTTGTATTGCAATCTATCTAGTGAAAATTTAAATAGCTATTTTCTAAGGAACAGTTGTAAATTCATCAAGAGTGAAGTTAGGACAAAATCGATTGAAACTTAATCTGCAAATGAGAACTGTTAGTCATTGAATGTAACAGTATATCCCCCGAGTGCAGCTGAGCATGTCTAGTCTAGAAATGTTGCCATGCGCTTTATTAACGGACGTTCATCCAATATTTTATTTCTTATAAACTACCTTTAATCACGTTTACGTGACCTTCTAACCTACTGTGTATTTTTTGGGCCTTGGTCGTATTTCTACTGAACATTGAATGGTGTGATCTATGATCAAAATTATTTCTTTGCCTGTGTCTAAATTAAAAAAAATAAATGACTATGAAGTATTGAACACAAGTATACGTGAGAAACATTACATAGTACATGCATTTTTCTGTATTATCAATGAAATTGAATAGGTATTTACGTATTAATGAATAGAATGAAAATGTTGACAAAATATATTGCTTCCAAAAACATGTTCGGTTCTTATAATCTCTACTTTGAATCTTTTTCCCAAATAATTCGTTACGGTCGTGTCCGAAGTAAAGAATGAAATATAAAAACATACTTTTTACTCCATAGAGTTTAATGAACCAAAGCTAGAGAAACTCAACGAAACGCTTCCAACCTCATTCACAGTGCAACCTATTTAAATAATTACAGTCTTGAAATAGTATGAGTGGTATAAAAAAGTCATTACTTACGAAAAATAGGTCAAAGGCGGTTTTAAATGTTGATTGCTGCGTTTGATGGCTATAGGAATATTTTAATTATGTCGGACTAATTCTTCCGGATCATATAGTATTTTTTGATAGTTTTATCGTGTCTTAAATTATAAAATTTATTCATTAAAAATTAGACGCTTCGGTATACTAATACGAGGAGGGATCAAAAAGTGATGAGATTGACATACTCCTTAGAGAGCTTTGTACAGGACCAAGATAAAACTTTTTCTTAAGGGGATTGAAGCCCTGGAAAAGCGCTGAACTCGGTGTGTAGAGATTCTCGGAGATTATGTAGAAAAATAAATTATTAAGTTATCAATAGTCATTATATAATATCGCATTCTCATTACTTTTTGATCCCTTCTCGTCTTCTACTGATTATCGTATTCGTTCCGTGATACAAGTGCTATTATAAATTTACTTTAATGCTTTGTCATTGTTAATCACAACTATATCTATACTAAATCCAGTATTGAGGTGAAATAAACAAAAATATCTATTCAAATAGGTTAAGTGATTTTTGTGATTTTATTGACTCTAACGCGCAACTATTGATTATTTCATTATTAAATTGAAATGTTCTAGAAAACGGTGACAACTTATCATAATTCTTAAGTAGGCCATGTTCTGTAGTTGACTATAATTTTCTAAAGGTGCATGTAGTTTAAATTTTGTCGTATGAACTTAGGCAACGTAGACATACATAATGTGCATATAAGTGTGTCGACGCCGATTGTGAGTTATATTGCGTTTTATCAAAGCTTTTTATCATATAGTAGCGAGGTCAAATAAATACACCGTTCAATTTCTTCACGTCATAATTCCTCAGATCACTTCTTAAACGGTTATGTGTGACTAGCCAAACGCTCTGGGTTCTTATGATTTTATTTTTGATTTACTAATCAAGAAAATGGGATTTTGGTAATGTTCCCTTCCTATATAAAAACATATTTAGAATGACTGATATACAAGTTTACATAAAAACATGTTTAAATAATATTGAAGATACGTAACAAAATTGTCCCGGAGAAGTAGGAGCAACGATTTTTTAAATAATTCTAGTAGTCGTATTGGAAAATTGTTTGTTGCTGGCGGTTTCATAACAAATAAATCTTTTATACATTTTGACTGATCCTATCTGTGTCAAGGTTTAAGGAATTTTAGAAAATATTATGCAGTATTTTGCTCAGAGTTCCCGGAGACAATGCAACTGCGTCATCTAGCGCTTATCAATTATGTTTACATTTATCGATATTTTCTTTAAGCATTTCGCCAAACTATTATAAATAACTATCTTAAATAGATACTTATTTAATGTAGGTAGATACCTACCTTAAAGTGTTAAGTATGAATTGTGCTATAACATAGGGTGGCAGGTTTACGTTCCGCCGGGTTAAATTCTTAATATTATATTTTTTCTCTTACCTACACTGTACCACGGTGGTAAATGCGTCAAATCTATCTAAAATATAAGTCGTATTATGTTCTATAACATCGATTGTATCATTTAATCTAAACACATACAAACGCAAAAAAAAAGTCAATTTCGTTTATACATTCTAATATATTTAAAAACAGCTATAGTTTTTGTCTTACAAACAGAAACTTCAATTTTATTTATTATTATAGATAAATATTTTTATGGGCCTAGTAATTTTCAGATGGAAAACGATAATAACAATAATGGCGTAGGACTCACAAATCACCATGCATACATTATAGGTGAATATTTTTATTCATTTCAACAGTATGTACTGAAGGG
Organism: Hebomoia glaucippe; assembly: GCA_025727935.1. Taxonomy (NCBI): domain Eukaryota; kingdom Metazoa; phylum Arthropoda; class Insecta; order Lepidoptera; family Pieridae; genus Hebomoia; species Hebomoia glaucippe. The sequence goes on along the minus strand of JAOSYY010000009.1, from coordinate 8,166,469 downwards.
GAAATATTTACAGAATGTCATATATTATTGAAGAACTGTTTATAAAGGATAGACGTATTTTAAAAATATATAATATACTAGATGACCTGGCCACGCGCTGCTGTGGCTAAGGTTTTTGTTATATCAAATTGTAATTAGTAA
>JAOSYY010000009.1:8144985-8156742 GCA_025727935.1 Hebomoia glaucippe | reverse complement strand
GAATTGTTTGAAATCAGAAAAGTGAAGGACGAGTTTTAAGAAGAATTGTTAGGTAAGAGTTTATTTGAAAAAAAAAAACAACTTCGCGTTTTCTACATTTAAAAATTTTTGTATAAATAACATAATTATGAGAACTTATTGATTAATAATAAATGTAATAAGCTATATTACATTTATTATTAACTTAAAATATTATACTTATCTGTTGGGAGTTACTTAGCCTTTTCAGCTAATTATTATTTAATTGTTACACTTATCTACTTATTCCACGATTACGCCCGAAAAAATTCATGTCTTTTCCCCAAGTTTTTTAAATAAATACAACTATATAACATAAAAACTGTGTAAGTTTAACTTCTTGTTATTTCATCAAATTATGACTACAAGAAAAATATTTAAAGCTACCATTAAGTAACTTTTCATATTAATTAAAATTATGGAAAATTTATTTAAAATTTTTATAAGTCAAATAGGTAAAATGGACAAAATTTAAAGATAGAACATGTCAGTGGCCGATTTGACGGCGTGTATTCGTGCTGAAATATCACTTTTTTATACCAATACCTATTGTATTCTATAGTTACTACGAGTATTTTACTAATAATTGAAAAGTTTATTCTAAGGATATCTAAAATCTAATTCATCTTACACATTTATTTGACCACAATACATTGTTTTGAAAAATCTTTATATTTTATTCACGTCATCATCGCCTTAGGCTTATAGGTACTTAAGATTAAATCCGAGTAAGGCCTAAAATAAACTTACTTCACTTTGGTTTCCCTTTATCAATACACACACTAAACAGAAAGTCTGCAATAGCTAAGTATTATTGCACTAAGTCAGAAAAAGCTCAGACATGGTGCATATTAAAACTTTTGTAATGTTTGTAATCAAAGGAAATCTTGCTACAATTTTTTGTTAAATTAGATATTTAAGTAAATTTATTTAGTTATATATTAACTATATACCTATCGTAGTGGTATCACCTAATGCAAAACTTTATAGTCGTAATGGCAATTTGGAATTTTTATAAAATAATAAGATATTGCAACAAGAAGTGATACTACATCTAATTATTAAGACATTAATGTTTTGTTTTATATACTGAAAAGCAATCAGCTATATTTTTAATCCGATGGTTTCGGCTTTTCGAAGTTATGTTTGAAATTAAAAGTCAAGATATAATTTATTAAAGCCAAGACACAAATGTAAGATTTAATTTGATCCCCTCAAAAATAAATGTGTTGTTTAAACAGAGGCTCGGGGCTTCCCCCGGGCTCGTAATTGAAAGACAAACAGGGGCGGGCCAACTCATTATTATAACATTAACTTAATTCCGCTTAAGCGATTATTCCTTTGATTTTGATGACTTTTGCTTGGATTTTTTCAAAACTTATACTATTACATCCATAGACGTGATTGTGTACAAAATAATGCTATGTAAACGTTGCTATATCTGTCAATTGCTTATTTTTTGAATTTTAAATCTTTTTTTCTTATAACTACAGATTTTTTTATAGAAATATACAAGACAATTATTTCCATTACCTAATAGGTTTTCTGATTTATTGATCTATTAAATGTTTATATCAACTTCAAGATATGAATTATTAAAAATATAGGTATACTTAATTGTAATGTAACTACTTATTTATAGATAGATATACACTAGGTATGTACTTCCCTGCTTTTAAAGTTGCATTTCGATACGAAAATTATAATGTGTAGTTTATAAATTATTTTCAAGATTTGGTTAAATATATTATCTATTACTTTCAAGTTAAAAGTGTAGCATATAAAAGCACGTTAAAATTAAAATGATGACTAGAATATTCTTACAACGCAATACAAGTTAATACAAGACGAGGAAACTTTAAACAAGCTTGATGACATAATAAAAAGTATCTATAAGCATGCAAATTGTCGCTGATTTTATTTACAAGAGTAATTGAATAGCTTCCGACAACGAAATGACATTCGCGAAGTTGATTTGATGAAAATTACTTCGCACAGAGGCACATTAACTCCGCACCCTAAAAATGGCCGACTTCTTTATAAAGCTTGTTATATTTAAGAATATTAAACAGAAAGTTGGTTTTTGTTTTATTTTATATAGAAAGAACGATCTGAGGCTGTTATATAAAATATAGACGAACTGTTTTTTAATGTAGTCATATTTATATACGATTTTTTTTTCTATCGACTGGTGAACGTATCTATTTACATTTTATATAAGTATAACTTAAAAACATTAACGTATTATCGATGTTATTTTTAGTCAACAATTTTGAAGGTTTTGAGGAAGCTAAAGTTTACTTCTTTCGCTTCTAATAAATAATTGTTTACTACAAAAACTCAATTTTATTTAATAAAACTTTAAAGAACGTTTCTTAAATGGTACCTAACGATAGCTAAGTGACGTGTAACCTTAGACAGACACAAAAGTATGTCTTCCCCAAGAGTTTCCTTTGCACCACGTACACAACCAAATCACCAAATACATAAATAATGATGGCATCACAGCCAACTCCCGGACCATTAAACAAACTACCTTCAATTCTAAAGCAAAATTAATTCAATACCCGCTGTATTTACTCTCTACTTTGTTCGTATAATTGGTGTCGACGAGTGAAGACACCGACTTAATTTGATGATTAATATTTAATCTGCTCCGAATGGCGACGGGAATCCTCGTGTTTAACTTACTAATATAAATAGAACTCTTCGTATTGTTTTATATTGTATTGTGCAGTCAAAGATTTCGAAGTTAGTATAAATTTTGTTTAATTCATTTCGGTACCTTCTATGTATTTAATATTATTCTTGTGTGAATGTGCAATGAATCCTTCTTTTAATAATTGTAATTCTTTAACAAATTTTAAAGTTTTTATTAATTTGACTAGAAACTAATGAGCAATTGAAATTAATAGAAGTTATTTAATGTATAATTAAAAACGAAAAATAATAACAATATACGGTTCACAACATTTAGTTAAAAAACCCGGCAGAAAAAATGAAGGAATGAATTTTAAAAACCATTAGTTTTTTTAATAAGAGTTTTTAATCCGATCAAAAAAATTGGAAAAGTTGAAACGGACTGGACTATCTAACAAACATTGCAGCGGGACATAACAAAGTAACAATTGGGGTCGAAACGAGGACCAACTGGTATCTATCTCATAAAGATTAAATAGTAGTTCGCTACAGACGGCTCTCGAAGGAACACTTTCATTGAATACTTGAGAAATGATCGGATTTTTGTAGGTTGACCATGTTTTTGATAGAAATGGAAACCATGGAATTGACTAAAAATAAAAACATACATCATATGTGTTCTAGGTGCTAATATATGCTGTACCTACCCATTTAATGATTTTTTAATTGTTTCTAGTTCTGAGTCAATAATAGGTAAACGCGTGCGTTACGATATTTAGTAGGTTATTGTTACTTAATATGCGTGATGAGAAAATTTTCATAATACGGAATAAGATTAATCACAATCTTAAAAAACTTTAATTTGGAAATTGACATTACAATTTAGTAAAATTTCTTCTATCTGGCTTTCCTCAAAGATGTAGTGCGTTTCCACATATCTGTAAACACCATATTCCTGAGATAATTTTGTCTTTACATTAGATTTTTTATAATTAAACAGAAACTTGAGTATTCTCTAATAGAAGAATAATATTTTAGGTGTTTAAGAAGCAAATTCATAAGTGTTTTTAAATGTCCTCTAAATAAAAAAATGGGGACCCTGTATAGTTCAGTCGAGTCGAGTGGTCCCTTTATTCCGGGATTATCCGCAGAAATGTACAACATGTCAATACGTTGGGTTTATTGACGGTTTGGCTTGTCTACTTTGTGTTTTGAGGTGTTGTGAAAACGCGATCAAAATTCATATTGAACTGGACATGTTTCGCCGAGTGTTTTAAACTACGTCAGTGTGTTATCTTTAAGTCTACTACTACTAGTGGAATAATACGCTATTCCAAATACTTTCAAGAGTAGTTTTCCTTATTTTACTAAAATTTGTCTGTGAAACGGACGCAGAAATGTATGTGTCTGATGCTCCAGAGGTGCACGGAAATTCGGCCTTCATGTGTTACTCATATGTTAAACCTACATAAAGATTTTATATTACTCGCAAGTTTGACCACCTTGCTATTAGATCTATTGTTTGAATAAAAATATACTGTATTAATACATCTATTAAAATGTAAATTTCAAACAAAATTTCTTCCGTTTATGCTTGATTAACAATCATCCAAACAAAGTCTCACGTTTATTATTTAAACAAATTTTAATTTAATAGAAGCCACCATTTATAACCAAAGCAAAGCCTTCTTTATTTCATACAATTAATAAATTAAAAAATAAAATCTAAGGTTTAAAAAGAACAGATGCTTTAAAACCTCTGTCAGCATAATCATTATCTTTTCGACTAGTTAAAAACGGAAATCCTTCTTGTCCAGGTAACACCATCGGCTTGGACCGAACTACTCTAAATCCACCTTTTTTGGTCCAGTCGTTCCCGTTGTATTTAAAATAATAGTGCACACACAGAACACCGAAAAATAGAATACCCAACTTTCCTGTGATATATCTGTAATCAGCTGCTCTTTTCTCTCCTAAAGCTCCTGTAAGTACACCAAAAGTAAGGTCTAACGGCATCCGATACATACGTCGAATTGGGTTTGTTCGTTCTCTCCAATACTCCTCAACAAAAACTGGTTCGTTTTCAGATAGAATTTGATCCTGAAGCCACTGTTTGCGCCACTGTCTTTCTACGTGAGTCATACCAATACATCTCTCACGCTCACTTGCAACGCGCCCAGCGATTGGAAATGGCTTAACTCCTGCCGTTTGTGCCATAATTAGCGATTAAAAGTCACCTAACGTTTAAAGATGTTTAAGGGCAGTGAAAATGTCAATCCTCGACATGCTAACAAATGGCATTGTCATTGAATAGATTTTAAAGCTTTTTAATACAAAAAACTTAATAGATATGCAACCTCCTTTTTGTAATTTGCTATTAAATATTCTAATATTGGTACTTCATGCAGGAGTACCATTAAGAATCGTAATACCGACGGGCGTATCACATTGAAGAGTCTGCAAAAACGATTAGTACCTACCGTAACAAGAGTGCCCCGGCCTCCCGGGATGGCCCAGGCCGGATAACATCACCATATGGCCCTTATAAGGGATAATTACATATGATAGTGAATTGGCAATGTTCGTTCACATTTGGAGCGGAAAATATGCAATGAGATAGGTCGTTGAAATTAATTAATCTTCAGCTGCGATTAACTTGTATAGTGAGAAGTATTTGTTAGGCAACTTAAAAATTTGAGTTATTTTTATGCCATAATACATACGTTTTCTTATGAAATAAAAGATAGTATTTCTAAAATCTAAGTTACACCTATAATAACTTTCACGTAATCAATTTAACACATGGTTATGACAATATCAAGTCTAATATTTATTAAATAAGTACATAATGAAAAATTCGTGCACATTTCTCTCTAGTTATTAAATAAGTAATTTTTCTAGTACAGTTCTTACTGGAGGTTGGGTTACACGGCCGGATCCTATTGACATTTTTTCCACCTTTTGAGTTTCGAAAACCCCTAAAGTTTGATCAAAAGAATATAACTAAGGTTCTATTGGATTTCTAAAATATTAACATTCTTCATCTATGTGTACCTAACCACTTACAATAAGGTCTACCACAGTTCATTAAAGCAAATTACTTAATTTTTATGCACACTAGCAACAATGCCATCCCTAAAGAAAGTAACATATGCAATCATTAATATAATGTCATGCCATTATGTGTAATCAATTTTGTGCGCTTGCAACCCCGGCACAAGTTAACTGTTCACGCCCTACGTTATGGTCACATCTTTAATGATTAATCTGTTCGGATGACACACATTTTAATTTAATAAGTAGCTAGGTATTGTGTCAAGTGTGTCGTTTCAACGCAAATAGTCTTTTATATACAGTGCAAAACACATAAACTACGTAAAAATTGCTAATTGGAATATTTTCAAGTCAGTTCTTTTTTTAAACTGACCTACCTACCGAAAAGGGTATATTTATGACATGGGGAAAGATCTTAAGTAACGATTAATGTATCCCTTAAATATATCTAACACTACTCCCTCTAATCTGATAACATCCTCAATGATAACTGGTTATTTTTACTTATATAATTAGAGCTATACGATATAAATAAATTTATTTCATTTTATATAATGAAATAAGTACATGTGTGTTTATGAAATTTTTAACCAATTAACCAAGTAAAATTCTTGAACAAGTATAGCCAAAACCTAATACAGACGATAAATGTAGCATTTATAATCAGAAATAGCATAAAAAATACTTACTCTTTGCCTATACTAAAGAAAACTCTAGAAAAAGAATATATGTATATCTCCGATATACACACCGTTTTAAATCAGTGATTTACGTTTGTTGATGTTTTGCTACTTTTAATGGGCTATTTTGTAATTTGAGGGGTTCGAAATGTTAAATGAAAGCATTAAATGTGTAATAAGAATGATGTCTTGAAAAATTAATATGTAATTGATAGAAAACATATGTTTCTAATTATAAAATTGACCTTAATTATGAATTAATTGCTTATGGATTATACGATACATATTTGGTATAAATTGATGTAGAATCATCCGAAAAAGGACAAACCCTAGTTTCTTCCCTATTAGTCGAAGTAATATTTTTTGCAAATTATCATTACGCAAATGTCACACGATTAAATAAAATATTTTTTCTAGACGTTTTATTGGTTAATTTAGAATGAATTGGGCTATAATTACGTTTAGTAAAATAGTCATCCGTGACTGCCGACCGGAAAGCAAGCGAAGCGTCGTAATTATATCTATCAGATAACATTACAAAGTTTTCACTAACTACTTGTGAAAATAAATCCGGTTAAATTTATTATTATAAAATGTGCCTACTATATTGCAAGATTATTGCCTTATACAGATTAATTTATTTATAATATGTTTTTGATTTTCTTGTTTTAACAATACGATGGTACAGACAATGTCAACGTGCCCTCAGTTAGGCACCGATTGCTACTTACAATAAAATAAATTGTTAACAAAAGCACCGACGAAGGGGCGGGCGCCATACATTATCACCCCACGATCATAAAACCAATTGATATTCGATACAGTATATTCACACGCAGGCTGCCAATTTGTATAAATGATCTTTTGTACGGAATCACACGAATCTCGGAATAACTGTTTTATTATCCGGCAAAATTAAACAAACTCTATTAAGCACGTCTGTAATGGCTTTAGAAAAAAGTATCGTTGGTAGATATATTTATTATTAATATCGATACTAAACTGTACGTTTTGTGATGAAATGACAACGCTCATTAAACTCACTTTTAGTACATTTAACTTGTAACTAACATACGATAGATAATCTTGCAAAAAACCTTCTACTAATTTCCAAATTCAGTACTTATGACATTAAAAACTTACCTGTGTATCTTCTCTTAGTGTATGCATATGATAATAATATATTATTTCCCATCTTGGAACTTTAATTTTAAGATATCTTTCCTTAAGTACCTATATATTATTTTTGCCTTATTTTCTCTGTAAGGTTGCTTTAATGATATTACTACTTATTCAAACGGTTCACCACATAAAGCTCCCTATTCTCAACAATTTCATACTTGGGTTATTGAACTTAGATAGCAATACTATTACCTTACATACATTTTACATCTTATTTCATAGAATGGAGGCGACAAATTTAGCCATGTCACCCAGAGAAAGCCTCAAAACTCGATCTGAACACAAAGCCATAGAAATGAACACCAAACCGAATCAAGTAAGTTAAAATCGAATAAAATTAAACGGTCTATTTAGGAAAGTCAAACTTATTAAAATATTTTACGTTTCAACAGGTAGGCACAGTTCTTCTGTATGGGGTTCCAATTGTCTCTTTAGTAATCGAGGGAAATGAGCGCTTATGTCTTGCACAAATATCAAACACACTATTGAAGCAGTTCTCATATAACGAGATACATAACAGACGCGTCGCATTAGGTATCACCTGTGTCCAATGTACTCCGGTACAACTGGAGATTTTGAGGCGAGCAGGAGCAATGCCAGTGTCTTCAAGGCGGTGTGGTGAGTAAATAGTTCTTACACAAGCTTTACAGCAAGTTTAAGGCGTACTTCAGCGTTGTCAATCCCTTATAGGCGTAATCATAGTTATTAAAAATCATTAATTTTATCTACTTACGTATTTCATGAAATTTAAATCATGGCGCACAAAAAATAAATGCGTTTCAAGTAGGGTTAAGATATTTTAATAAAATCAAATTACAAAATATGGCTAATCAGGCCAATTACGACACTTTTAAGTATACTAACGCCGGTATTTACACATCTTGTGTCATTTTATAGTTATGGATACGCTTTAGTCATACAAACGAGACGTCAAAAACTACACAATTTTATTGACTAAATAGTGTATTTTAAAACTAGGAACACTTAGTTCTTATTTATATTACCTACTATAACTTTAATTTGTGTCATATATGTATATATTAACGAGTACGATAGGACAGTTTCATAAAAATCTGTCATATCTAGTCAATATTGTCTATGCCAGATTTAGCATCATCTATGGCATATTTTCTTAAAATGTCTTCTATAATCGAAATGTTATACTTTCCATATACATATTTGATCAAAATCTTCGTCAGGTATGATAACACGTCGCGAGGCGGAGAGGCTGTGTAAGTCTTTTTTGGGTGATAATGCCCCACCGAGGCTGCCAGATGACTTCGCTTTCGCTGTCCACCATGAGTGTGCATGGGGCTGTCGAGGTGCTTTTTTACCAGCCAGGTATACCAACGAGTATATTATGTACAGTACTTTTTTTATTCTTATATATAAACCATCACGCCGCCTAATTAATGATATACGAAATAATGAAACTTAAAGCGATACCAATGACCACATTTAATGTTAATTATCGATTCGTTCGCTTCAATCAGAATTAATCAAATTTGCTCCTCTTTCTCATTAAAGTACTATTTCCACACAAACATTTAAACAGAATATATATTGACTGGCACTTCCTACAGAAGTCTAGCGCTGAATAAACCATAACAAAATTCGATAGTATTTTAGGAATGTAAGGAAGACAGACAAGCGCATATATAATCAATGACATTATTTTACACTTTAGAGATAAAAAGTTGCAAGGTTGCTTGTTGACTGCTATCGCGCAACTCAAAAAGCTAGTATTGCTATTTTTATGCGATCAATAATTTTAATTTTTAGATACAATTCGTCTCGAGCGAAGTGCATCAAATGTACGTATTGTGGATTATTCTTCTCTCCGAATAAATTCATTTTCCACTCACACCGAGTGGGGCCAGGCGATAAGTACGTGCAACCAGATGCTGCAAACTTCAACTCTTGGCGACGGCATATGAAGCTAAGTGGAAATCCACCAGTCGAGGTTGTGCACGCTTGGGAAGACGTGAAGGCTATGTTTAATGGGGGAACGAGAAAGAGAATGCTGTCAGCTGCTAGGTACTATTTGGTTTATTATTTAAAAAAACTTATAAAACTGAGTGCTCCAGACGTAATGTTTATAACTGGAAAGATTGATTTAATTTACTTTAGTTATATTTGTTTTTCTAATTTCGAAATCGAGGTATGAATCCATGATAAAGCAATATCTCTTTTTAATCATTATCTGTATGATTAGATGTTTGTTTTAGTATAATTTACTTAGTTTGTATGGGCAAATACATATAACTAAATTTATATAGAAAATACAATTACTACAGTCTTTTACAATATTTTATTTATAACTTTTAAAAATTCTATAATATTTCCGATAAAAAGTTTATTTAACCCACTAAAATTTGTGAGGTAATGCTATTAACTTGAAAAATTATGGACTATTAATTTGCACAAGTACATAATATATGGAATGGCTGAAAAATTGTATTATGAAGTGCAGCTTTAAATTGTGCCACAGAAGGGTACCTATTCGCAGGCCGGAGGAAAGTGAAGCTAAGCGTGTCCCTGCCAGCCCTCCGAGTGCTCATAACCCTGTACCAAGACTAGCGGACTATGTTTGGGGAGCTAGGTTACCCTTGCCGTATGCTCTGCCCTGGTTAAAACCAAGCTTATGGACACCAGGTTAGCTTACACTTCTATTCCTTTTTTATTGCATAGGAAGTTAAACGAACATACAGTTCACTTTATTCAACATACGACTCCTGCCGCCCATGGATCCCTCCTAGACCGGGGGATTCGTTGCCACCCTTTAAACCTTAGCCAGTACTCTGTTATTTATTTTTATTTCGAGCATTCGGAAATTAATAGAATGCAGTCGATACTTGCAAAGGACTTCATGATCTTTCTGTTAGGAGCTGCTTCTACCAGATTTTATAACATAGGCACTTAAAATAAAATTTGTGTCAAAGTGCATTGTGAATATTCCGGTTTTCTTGTATTCTAATTGAAAGTTATGGTTGGTAGGTGCACTAACCGCGTTGAGTGGAGTAGGAGGTATAGAGGAACCGCGCGCGTTCCGTCCGGTCATAACGCATCGAATGGACTCACCGCAGATATCACCGCTCACATCTCCTTCGCGATCACCAAATAGGTATATTTTAAACTATACACTGACATTTTGTACCCTTCCCCGTTTAAATCATTCTACAATCCACGTCAAAAATCTTTTAGTTTACTGGCATGAATGCCTAAAACTTTTTATTATTTAATACACTAAAATTTTGATGACTAAACGATACATACAAAGAAAAAACATACAATATCTCTGTACAAATATGCCAAAGATGTATTTGTATAAACTAATACTATTCATGAGAAAACTGTTTTATTTTCATTAAAAAGTTAAATTTACAGTTAGAAGTTAATTTTAAGCTACCTATAGCAGGTCGCCAATAAATAAATCGCCAAACAGCCGATCGCCGCTTCGCTCTCCGCTGCAGTCCCCATCCCGCTCGCCGCACCGCTCGTCGCTCCGCTCATCACCAGCTCAATCTTCAAAAAGTGACCGTGACAGCGATGAAAGCGTTGACATTGAAACCACTGAAGATGACCAGAATAAAGATGTGGTAAGTTCTTTAAACATCCCTACTAATTTTATAAACGCTAAATAATATATGTACTTTTGTTACTCTTTTGTGTAAAAACTACTGAATGGGCTCTAATAAAACTTTATAGAAACTTATATATTATAATAACATATAAGCTATAAAGATATCGTTTTATATAATAGGTGAAACTGCTCGGCTACATTAGTTATGTTATATTCAATATCACTTACGCCTCGTTGTTTTTTATGCGCTACAGCACATAATGCTTATATTTTCTGAATGAAAAGTTTATAATATTCCAGGGTAGTTTCCATTCTAAAATAGCATGTGTGGGACAAATCTAATATATAATTTTCTCGTGTCACAGTTTTCGTTGCCATACTCCTCCAAAACGGCTTGACTGATACTTATGAACCTTTATATACATATTCAGTAGGTCTGAGAATCGGACAACATCTATTATTCATGCCCCAAAACGTTAAAGGTTATTTATTTAGACAATATTTTTTGTTTTTATTTTTATAAGATACATCATATAAAAATACATAGAACCCTAAATTTCCAAGATATATTTTGAAATATTTATGTGGCAAAATGACGTT
>JAOSYY010000009.1:8126367-8138633 GCA_025727935.1 Hebomoia glaucippe | reverse complement strand
ACCGGTAATTATTGCAGTGCCGTGTCTGATCCGATTTGATAACGGAACGATATCGTGACGGTAATCGAAACGCTAGTGTCCGTAATTATTGTGAATTGTCCTTTATTTATTCAAGTAGTTTTATCATTTTAACAGTAATAACTTACATGACGTTAACATAATATAAAGCTTTTCACGACTTTTGAATATTTGATGTACTTATACCGACCTAGATACATAATTTTTTTGTCTAAATAATTAAATGCGTCTCGTAACGGCTATATAGATTTCATTTTAAAATACATTAATTAAAGAATACTTGACAAATTAGGGAACTAAAGTTGATTTTTAAAATTAGTATCACGTAGTAGTGGTCTTTGGTTTTCCAGTTATTTAAAAGAAAAATATTTAAATTTTCAGACATGCACTTGGCCATGTCGTTCTACCGCAACACCTCGCCCGGAATGTTGGAATGCATTGGTGCCGAAGGTCGAACGGGATGAGGAGCCCTGGCGTCTCCCCGACCTTCGCCCTCCCATACATTATGTACACGACCGAGGTGTGAAAATATTATAATTAAAAATTATTATTATTCTCTGTACTTACTTATAAAGATTTTTTAAATATGTCTGGGATTTTGATTTTATTATAACTTTTTATTAAAAACCAAGTTTTAAATTAGCTTTGTTTGTAATAAATTAGGTAACTAAGAACATTTATATTTGTTTCATACTTTAGTACAATTGTTGCATAATATAGGAGTACATTCAGCGCATCGTGACAATTTATTTAAGCATGCAATAGTTATATAAACTTCAAACATTTTATTATTGTCGAATATATTCTTTTATTTGTTTCAGAGCGAGATGGATGCGCTGCATGTGTTGCACCTCTGCCACTATTGCCGACCGCTCCGACACACACACACTAGCAACACCATTCAATACAAAATTAAAAGCAATAATTTGGTTACCTATGCTGCTAACGCTTTATTTTAGATATTAGGTATTTAGTATAATGTTTAAAATATTGATGATTATACAAGATTATTTTATACCATTTTCTTTCTGATAAATTGCAATGTCACTAACTACGCCTAAGAAATATATTAATTTAAAATTGTAATGTGTATATCATAGATTATATTATATAAGTAGAATTTAATACTATGTTATTAAACATTTTACTTTTATATAGGTACCATCTGTATAAGAGTTCTTATTCAGAAAAACTTACAACTAGTCATAATTTAGTAAACGAAATTCTAGTCTATGTATAAGTATTCACATAAACGTTAATCTTCTAGTTTCATGAAATGACAGTGTAAATAATAACACTATAACTAAATTAATCAGACCTAATTGAAGCTTTTAAGTTTTAGAACTGATTAACTTATGTAATTAATTAAAAATGTAGATAAGTAGAATTATTTAAAAAAATAACATCTTAACATATCATATTGTATATAAATTAAAATATTGTGATTTTAAATGTATTTATTGTAGAGAATTATAGAATAATAAAAGTATTCGTATGTTTATTTTATTAATTTATACATATTCCTTTCTCATTCTGCGTTTTCTATAGCGAATAAAAAGCTTAATTATGCTTTTAAAGAGGGTGATGGTGAAAAAACGTCTGGTTTTATATTGACTTGACAAAGTTAATTTATCTGTCAAAAATGAATAAGATAGAAAATGCAACACTATTCTGAAACAACACTGGTTGAAAATATCATACAAAAGATATTTTTTAAATTTACAAGCATTTAAAACATTGATAAATTTAAATAACGCTAATTTTTTTATAATAACAATAATGCATGAGAATAAATGAATTATTCCTAGTAAATCATCAACATTTTTTTGAAATCAGAGACTAAAGATTTTTAATGTTTCTCAAACCCTAAAATTTACAAGTATATATTATTTTATATTGATAAATCTAGAATTCATTTTTAAGTAAACAAAAATTGCGTTAACCATTTTAATTCTATTTTGTAATTTTTAAGTTATGGTCGCTGCAAAAATATAGATCTAAACTATTTTTCATACATGCCAACACTACGGAGACAAAGATGTCAGCTGTCATAATTCATTATACGTCAAACTACTTGTCTATGCCTTTTCCTGCTCCAATAGTCTCTTGAGAGGTTGGTTTCGTGTTTTGAAAATCTATTTTAATCTAAAAAAGTACAAAACATTGAATTAAATCCAAATGTAATATTACTTAAAATAGTGAACATCAGTGATCGGTGCTAGTATTTTAGTGTTTCAGTGAAAAATACCATATAAACAGATAGTAACCTCAAAGTGTAACACTTGTGTATAATACCCGCTTAATTTTTCAGTAACAAAAATGGGTCGTTATTCTCGGGAGCCGGATAATCCTGCGAAGTCATGCAAAGCGCGTGGATCAAACCTCCGTGTTCACTTCAAGGTAAAAATATTCTGGCAAACAAGTTGTTTATATCTTGCACACATTTCAGTGACTGTAATTTATTTTTATATTTCAGAACACATATGAAACAGCAATGGCAATAAGGAAATTGCCTCTACGTCGTGCTGTACGTTATCTCAAGAATGTTACTGAAAAGAAGGAATGCATTCCATTCCGTAGGTTTAACGGAGGCGTAGGAAGATGTGCGCAAGCCAAACAGTTCGGAACTACACAGGGTCGGTGGCCTAAAAAATCGGCAGAATTTCTTCTTCAATTATTGAGGAATGCTGAATCTAATGCCGACTATAAGGGCTTGGATGTTGACAGGCTTGTCATTGACCATATTCAGGTATTTCCTTCTATGAAACTTATTCATATAAATAGCAGGGATATAGGATATATTTCTTTGCCATACACCACTGTTTATGACATGAATTTGGTACCAGCGGTACACAACACATTGTTGCTTGAGTTTTGAAGTGAGATATCTGCTTTATTCATTAGAATACTGTAAACAATTGTTGTTCAAATACTACAATCATCAGTGATCATTTATGGGACTAGATTTTCACTGATTGTTATTGTTTGAATTATAGACAAAAAAGTTATTAAAACATAAAAATTTGTTGATATCACTCATCAATTGCCTGAAAATGTTTCTTGTGATATAAATTCTTAATTGTTGCATATGACTTGTATAAATACACATTTAGCATTCTCTGTAATTTAGCAAGTAAAAATCTTTAATATGATATACATGATTAAAGAAATAAAAATATTCTTTCAACTTTTATCCAATTCTCAAAAGCAATACTAGTTTTTCCTGCAGTTTCGCTTGTCGTGTCAGTTTTATCAATCACTTCTAGTTGTCTATCATATTATTTAATGATAAACTCATTGAATGTACATGCATTGTTGTTCCTATTGATCTATTATTGTTTTAATTAACTTCACATCTGCTTATACCTATATTTAACACATAAGCTTAAATATAAAAATGTTTAAGTTTAATTACATAGTTTTGTCTGATAAAAGTTGATGCCAATATATAGCTTATTTTCATATTGGATATGCCTTTTTTGCTTGACAATTTTCACTAATGTTTAAATTGTTTTCAAAAGGCAAAAAGTACCTTGTGTATTTTTTTTCTTTGGACTTATTTTACTTCCATAGAATTTATGATATACACATACAAAATGACTAACCTGTTAGCTTGAAATTTGCTAAGTTTTTAATATTACTTACCACGCTTCTATTTTTTCTATAGATGTGCATAGTGATAAATAGTAAATATGTACTGACTTTATTGCTAAGTCTCAATATGTATTAGAGATGTCCACCAATGTACTGTAATGACAGCAATAAAATTGTGATTTATTGGTGTCACAGTACCTCTATAAATTACAAGTTATTGGGATGCATGAATCTATAAATTTTCATTAAAATCTGTTTAGTACTTTCCCCATGAAAGACTAACAAAGATTCATACATACAAATATTCATGTTTATGATGTTAGTAAAAATTATTATCAAATATAAAAAGTATGCATAACTCTTTATGGGAGCTCTAATGAAATATAAATTAGAAAATTGATTCAGTTGGATAGTCACTGAAGGCTGATCATCAATTTGCCACTAAGAAAAATGATTGAAAAAGACTAACAAAATTTATAATTCATTATTTTACATTTGCAGTAATTAATTATGGACTAATTAATATAAAGTTTTCTTTGCAATTAGAGTTCTATGTTAGAAAAATGTCAGTCTTTTTCTTAGCTTACTCAAGAAGTTTGTCAGAATATATACTTTAAATCTCTGTAGTAATTACGAATGCATATAAAGTAACTGTGTACTTTCAGGTAAACCGTGCTCCATGCCTGCGCAGACGCACATACCGCGCCCATGGTCGTATTAACCCATACATGTCATCCCCGTGCCACATTGAGGTGTGCTTAAGCGAGCGCGAAGACGCTGTCGCCCGCGCAGCGCCCACAGACGATGCGCCAGCTAAGAAGAAGCTCTCGAAAAAGAAGCTTGCGCGTCAAAAGGAAAAGATGATGAGAGAATAGATGTTTAAGGGTTAATAAATGACTACCACACATTTTATTTTATTTATCTCTCCCATCTTATTGTTCAGTAGTATACACAGTGCGCGTAGCGCAACAGATTCCGGTTCGAACTCTGGTAACAAAGATTATTTTTGTTAAGCAGGATAAAGCTGATAAGTTATAAGGTTGTATATAAAATGATCAGTGAGCTAGAAATATTTGCAAAGTCTTGCTCTATTCTACAATGTATTCACCAAAAAGGTGTTTGTTCTTTTATGGTTTCTATTTGTAGAGGTTAAATTACTTAGTTTTGGGTTTCAAGTGAATCAAATAAAAATTCAAGTATGAGGTATCATTCATTTACTATAAATAAATATTTTAAATCATGCTAATAAGAATATATGTAGATTCGTACGTGTTCATATTAAATAGGTATTTACCAATATGAATTATAGACGTTTGTTCAAATCAAATACAGGTCGCTTAGGCTAGCCGCTAGATGGATAAATAAACAATTTTGGAACTTTGAAAAACTGAATCTGACTATTACTACTTTTTTAACCTTTTATGTCCAAGAAAACTTATACACATACTAAATAATATAATATTATCTAAACAACGTATTTGTTTAATTATGTTTTTAAACAATAAAAATAAAAGTTTTTAATTACCGAGGCAACACTTACTCAACATGTCATCACTAGTGATTTACAGCGTACGTTGATCTGGAATCAGCCAATGGAGATGCAATTTTTAAACACCCTGCGTCTGTCTGTTTAGTGGTTAAATATGTTGATGTTTTCATAGCTTGATTTTGTCTCATCATACGTTCAATCTAACTGTCATGGTCTATCTTTTTTACTCTCTGTATAAAAAACAGTAAAGCATATTTAACTGCATTAACCTGGGACCTAGTCAATCGTACTTCTGGCACTGAATTTTGTTTGAACCCGGCGTGGTGGCCACGCCTCTGCGGGAATGGTGTCTGTCACTCTTTCAGGGGAAATCTACTGGAAGAATTTTAATGAAAATATAGTTCATATATTAGATAACTTGATTGTTATTTTTTTTTTACAAAGCAGTATGGATATCAATATCGATTTTTATATATTTTCTTTTTATTATTATAATTCTATTATTGAAACAACAATAATTTACAGTACAAGAAGACCCTAATATGACGAATTTTGTGTTATAGTAAAACCTCTCCTGAATATTTGTAATAAATAAATTTGTGGCAAAAATTCTATTGAGTGGTAAATTAAGTACGGATTTAATATGATAACTGATGTTTCAAAGTAAATACAGGTAAAAATATCAATGAGGGAGATGAATAATATGCCATGACCAAGGCAAGGTATCACAATTGGTTTAAATCAATGGTAATGGGATACACCGAAACATCAAACTGATGGGGAAACTGTGTTATCCATGTTTATTTTTGCTTGAAGAAGCAGTTAATGTA
Organism: Hebomoia glaucippe; assembly: GCA_025727935.1. Taxonomy (NCBI): domain Eukaryota; kingdom Metazoa; phylum Arthropoda; class Insecta; order Lepidoptera; family Pieridae; genus Hebomoia; species Hebomoia glaucippe. The sequence continues at coordinate 8,132,702 of JAOSYY010000009.1, read as the reverse complement.
TCAAAAAGCCATATTTTGCACATACTTCAATTGGAATGTCAAAAAGTATTGATTGTTGTGGAGAGAAATTTCTTTTTTCTTTATTAATCCCAAAATATTGTATAAATGAATAGTGACAATTTATACCTTTTTAGCAATGGTTTACCTGTAAACCATACATTTTAGTCAGGAAAATTCAGTCCAAATATATCATGACAAAATATCAAGTTTTATACACGCTGTGAGGTATTTCAAACTCAAATGAGATATGTTATGGATACTCTCTTTCACCTGATCATAAATCATATATCTTATTTTATTACTTTCAAAAATAATCTCAAAATATGATATCATAAGAAAAGTTTTAATTTTTTTCAAACACATACTAAGTTAAGTTTCTAAAGCTACTAAATTTATAGTCTGTATATCTAGTTAATTAGACATATTATATTAGGTTTTATATGTAAGTTTCAATCAATATAATATTCATAATATATATTGGATTGCCTATATTGAATCCTTAAAAAATAATAAAGAATTTCATCTATTTTTAAATTAACTAACTTAATCTTAAATCAATTAAATTCAACATACCTTTGTTAAATCATTTAGATTTTTCAAAGTAAAATTTTTAGGATTGATCCAAACCCAATGACTTAGGTAATTGTACAAGTGCAGTACTCTTTTACCAGCCGAAGTAATGTCATTTTTAAACTCTTTAAAGCCGACACTTTTCATATTATCTACAGGTTTGTTAGTAAAAGCTAAGAATACTTTATTTCTTATTTTATCAATGAAGATTTTTACGTATATCTGGAATAAATGTTTATAATATACAAGCTACAGATATTAGATAGATAAAACATTAATGTTTATTATACTAAATACGAAAATTATATAGGCCGCTGATTGTAATATATCTTAATGAATAAAATCGAAAATAGCAAAACAAATTGAAGTAGTCTGTATATATTAGAAAAATCTATTTATTATTTTACGATCACTTTCCATTTTTAGTGATTATTCATAATTTTTTCACAAGTAAATAATATAAATTTGTACGTTTGATAAATAGTTTAGCTATAACAGCTGTCAATCTGACAGCCTGACAGTCAAGGATACTCCTGATTGCTTAGATTGTTTACGTATAATAATAATTTTTATTAACTACTTACTGACCCGGCGAACTTCGTACCGCCTAATAGTCAATGAATGTCGTGTTACCTTTTTGCTGAACTAACTTATGCTTTGATGAACGTAATACAATGATACAAAATAATATTAATATAGATAGAAACATAAAAGTATTTTATTATGATGAATGATTATGAAAACATACACAATGAAAATAAAAATTAAAAAAATAATAATAATTAAGTACAGAGTCTCATGGCAGAAAAAAATCATTGAAAACTATGTTGTGCAGATTGGGATACACTCGGATTAATTCATTAAAGGGATTTTCATTCCAACACCTTGTGGTAAACGACATTCTTTGTTTTTTGGTCAGGCGCAAGAACAAATATCTCACTGTTCAATTAACGTCTGGTTAGTTTTAATAGTTAATAGGCTAAAAACGCGAACGTTCTTTATAAAAAAAATGTTCAATTACTATGTTAGGGTCGAGTATAAGTAAGTGAGAATATTAATTGTTATGAACTACTAAATGTGCTATGGATGCCTATAAATAAAAAAAATGATTCTAAGTAAGTTTTTATTCTTGGAACTTGAACTTAGGTTTTTGTATACCAATAATTTCTTTTTTTTTGGTTTGTAGTATACTATTTGGTCTGTGATCATCAACACTAATTTCATTAAGATATTTTTCTAGATAAAAGTTAGATTCTGCAAGTCTTTCGGCGTTCTCACTGGCTTCCATCCTTTTTCTTTTTTCTAATAATATTTGGTAGCGTAAATAATGATTATCTTTCTTTAACATTTTAATTCTGTTTTCGTAATAAGCTCTTTGCATTTTGTTATAATTAATATTGATTTTAGATAAAATCGTTTCCTTTGTATTTTTTCAATTTTATTTCACGTATTCTTTGCTTAAGTTGCGTATTTACTTCGTTGAGTTCAATAGCTCTAGACATTTCCTGGTGTTTCTTGTTTGTTGCTTCCAGAAGTTGTTCTCGTAGTTTACGATTTTCAAACATTACTTTACCCAAATTTGACGATAGACACGAACTTTCCTTATCACTTGCCAGTTTTGATGTTTGTAATTTCATAGTTGAAAAGAAAATATTACGTATAGTAATTTTAGTAAATTATTTTTAAAGTATAAAATACGAATTAAAGTAATGCCATATATTTTGATATCATTGACAAATATAATATTGTCGTGTTGTTGACTGGTGACAGTGAAAATTTATTAATATTATTCTAAAAAGTCTGAATTCACCATTGGAATAAATATAAATCTCAGTCACTTCAAGGTTTGTTTATTTTGTTTTATTTGTAAGTTTACAAATTGCATAGGTACTAGTTGTATGTAATTCTCCTAAGGAGCCGTAAATTGTGATAAGGTCTAAGAAATCTTGCAGTTGTAAATAAAGGTTTACGCATGGCGCACGCGCGGATGGCTGTGATTTGTATTTCCATGCTGGCTATGATTGTGCTATGCGAATCTGCGCTGGCGCCGTCAAAAAGAATGGAGGCTAAAGGTATGTTAATAATAATTACGCGATTAGTTGACAGCATATTTTTTAAACGAAACAATTTTTAGGCTGAAGTTACGATATAACCTTTCTCGTAACAGCAACTTACAACTTGCAAAAATATAAAGAAATAATAAAATGATAACATTGAAGCGTTTTATTCTTTATAGAATTAGTTATTATAAATATAAAAGCAAGGTTTATTGTAATTCAAGAAGTTCATAGCAGTAACGTAGCTCACTTATTTATTAGTCTTTTTACATTGTAAAGTTTTGTTTAAATAATCAATCACGAATCGATTCACTAACTGTGTGATAGCTGATTTAATGCGGCATCTTTGATAACATCAACTGACCTACATTACCTAATACTGCACTTATCACTCCCAGTCCCAAGTCCCAACGGAAGATCTCACCCTATTTTTGAGCGATCTGCAATTTATTGATTATAGTTTTACCGTTACAATGGTTTGTTGATTCCTCTTGTGTATTTTATGGTGAAAAGGAATTTAAATGAATATAATTAAATTAAATTTTTGTGTCTCATAGGGGGGCATGGAAGGCACATTTTTATGTTTATTTTCTTTGTAAATGTAGGTGCTCGTACTTATGTATTCTGGGTTACATTTTTTTTTTCAATTTGCGTCTCCGGTTTTCAACCCTTTGGTGCAGAATACAAGCACTCATAATAATGATTATAAGCATATAAGAGAAGTATCGCAACAAATTATTTATTCTAAATATATTGCTGAAAGAGGTATTGTAACCTAAATTACACCGGAAAATATATTCTTTCAATTAAAGTAAAATTGACAGCGGAAGAATTAAAGTTCTAAATAATATCCTTGAAATATTTGTATTATAAGTGTTATTAAATATTAAAAAATATATAAAATTCCCGCTAACAATTTATCAATCGCCTTCATAAATTATAACAAGGAATTTTATTAATCATATGTTACAATTAATAGGTTGGCTGTGAAACAAAAATATCATATATAAAACGGTCAATTCATTTATTATTTCTGTAAACAATTTACGATGCTATTGATATTGTTATATATTGCGTAGGAGCTGCGATGCTAGAATCACAGACTGACACGCTAAGCTCATAACACTTCTTATTTTCGTCGACGGTTAAACTTATTGTAAAAAAATTCTCAATCATATATCACTGTAGTAGCCCTTATTTAAATGGCCCTCGTCTCAAAGTTAGTGGCTATATTCGCATGAATGCACAATAGAAGTGAAAGCAACAGTAATTCTTCATCAATCATTGTTAGTAACATCACTTATTACAATCGAATAGCTTCACAGATGTAGATTGTATTAACCTCCAGACAAGATATAAACAAGTCAATTACTCACTTCATACATCGTGTTTAAGTTAAGGAATTAATTTTTCAGTGAAATTCTTAGTATTTGTAAAGGAAACATGTGTCGGTCCTAATGATGTTTACAATTTATTTACTGTTATTAAGATTTCTATTCTTGGGATCGGGCAGTTATAATTATTGGTTTATTTTTGTGAATTGATATTTGCTACTTTTTATTTTAAATCTATTTAAACGGTATATGAATATAAAAATACCTATGTAATACATATAGTTACGAAAACAGTAATAAATTTTTATTGCATAGAAAATTTTGTAGATTACTTGATTCTAACATCTTATAATTTAAATAAATCGCTAAATACAGATCTATTAACTTTTATAACAATTCTTGAGTTAATTACATTTAAAAATTGTAACAATTTTCCTTGAATGGCCTTGTTGAGAATTTAATAACTTTTGGGATCGCTTACAGTGGTATTTTGTATCATGTTATTTATGATATGAAATGAATATTGTTAGTCAAATTATCAAGTGATTGATGTTGTCAAACTCGTGACATGACCCCACTCAAGTTTTCTTTATCGATGATGTATAGGTCAGTTACTTTTATGTATTAGTTTATACTTATGTATTTCAAACTTAATTCATTAAGTAGATTCTTTTGAGGAAAAATAAAAACTTATGTAATTATATCTTAAACTTAAAAACCGTTATATCTTAACAAATAAAATTGTTCTGAATTTCGCATTTAAATCTTACTTTAAGATCCTTCCTGTAGGAATAAAATTCGTAGAGTAGAGTATTTGTATACAAAATGGGGTAAACGAACACTCGGCAAGTGATTAACGTCGCCCATGGGCATCAGCAAGACCAAGGGGCTTGGAGACGCGTTGCCGTCCTTGAGAAAGAATACGCTCAGTTCTAGATATATGCGCTTATATACCTATATAAATAAAGGAATTGTTTAAAAAGTAGCGACATTATTTTAGTAGTAAGAGGTGTTCTTCCTTTCAACGACAAATAATATCAAGTTTACTAGGTCAATTCTTATTACATCAGAATTTAAATCTTGTCTTCCCAACGGCATTCTAAAGAGGAACTTCCTGAGTATCTTGCACTTAGTGTGTCCACCGCAAATGAACCGAAAATATAAAATTAGGGTCAACTTTTTTACAGCTCTCAGCTTGTATCTCACAATTTTATGTTGGGAAAGATTATTAAAACTTCTAGGAAAAGTTATAAATGATACAAAATAATCCATCTTATTTTAATATCAATTGCATAACCTGCGGAATACCCATTGCTTTTATGTAATATATATAATGGTGTTTGAATAAAAATAGCTTAATTTACTCTTTATAATATTATTTTTTTAGAACAGGTGAAAAACTGATCTAGCCAAGAAGATAAAATTTATAAGTAAGGTTTCTGTTTGCAAGTAATGTACACATAGAAATTTAGAAAATAATTATAAATTTTATAAATATATATTTTAATTTCATTTTAATACATTTCTATTATATATATTCTTACATAGTTTCCCGTATGAACATATTTTCAATTTTGTTTTTATGTAATTCTACTTGAATTCTTATTTCTATATACGTTTTACCTGTATACAAATTACAAAATATAACGTAACAATAGGATAAATTGCAATAAACTATTACGTAGTAAATTTTATGTGTCGTCTTAAGTGAAAAATGCACACCTACGACTGAACCGGGAAGTGTCGAGAATAGAGCAATTGTAAACATATTATTTTGGAATGTATGATTCATGTTGACATTTATGGCAGATTTATGGCCTATTTTTTAATCAGAGTCCTTAACGCGTAGTGGTCGTAAATACTATAAAGATTTTACATCTTTAAGACTCGGATATACCTATATTTATCCATATACGACGCTAGCAATGCACTGCAGTTTCACCCGCGGTGATTTTATATATGTATAATGATGATGATGCTATAATAAAAGTAAAGTAAAGTTACGCGATATGACAGCAGCTTTTTTCGTCAAAATCGGTCGATCAATTTGTAGGTTAGCGCAAACAAGCAGACTGACAGTTGGGTAAAAATTATATAAATTGTGTTTCTTTTATGTTTAACGTATACATATTATTTTATTTGTATTCTGAAAAGAAATTGTAATTTTGATAGTACATATATTATATACTTTAATTTTATTAATATAAATGGGTTAATTAGTAAAAAATATTTTTAAAGATCATATGGCGTCAATTAATCAGTGAATTATTTTGTATTATATTCTTATACATGTAGAATTTCGGTCTGCTGGCGAAACACACACTAGGAACACGTTAACAGCATTCATGTCACGACTTTTACATCAATGATAATC
>JAOSYY010000009.1:8094699-8126267 GCA_025727935.1 Hebomoia glaucippe | reverse complement strand
TTTCGGTCTGCTGGCGAAACACACACTAGGAACACGTTAACAGCATTCATGTCACGACTTTTACATCAATGATAATCTATTAGGGAGTGAGTTTTACTTGCTTTGAAAATTTTATGTATATATTTTTTCCGGACAGTCCAAAAAAAATTAAAACCGGCAGCAGTCTAAATCGTTTTAAATAATAACTCATGTAATATGGCTAAGGTTTTTTTTATTTATATGTTCCGTCCGGGTCATGTACAACCTTTCATAGATGGAAAAGTCGTGAAGTGCTGTGCGCGTTTCGATTTCAGTCTATGAATTTTCGAATACTTCAAATAAAAATAAGTAAGGCAACGGCAGATCGTTCTAAAAAATTGCCAAATGATGTAATATGGCTAAAGAGTTAAGGTTGGAAACGCTTCTTCTAGATCTACTGATCTTGGAGAGGTCATGGGCGACAGGAGTCGCTTAGTATAAGTGAACTGTATGCTCGTTTGCCTTCTTACAGTAAAAAAATATAGGTTATCTACCATTAAGCAAAATTATGTTAAATTGTATTCTTATCAATCAATAAGACGAGCTAAAATGTAACATGTTCTAATTATTAAATCTGACAAATATGGTCATAACCTTTTTCAGAAAAATTGACACGAAGGTCATATTTGAATATGAAGAAGGCCTTGTTTGGAATAAATATCATGTTTTACCCGGTAATTGAACTGACCCATTATTAAATAAATAGATATGTTCCTGGTACTTTTGTGGTTCATTATATCATAACTTACGGTGACATAATGGCAACGACATTGTGTCAATGACTTCCTACCTTGAACCAGGAAGGCCTGAGCGTCGGTCATTCCCTTCCTTATTGACTATTCCTAGATTAAACGGATTTATATTACCGTACAATAGGTACAGTAATTTTTTATTTCACTAAGGACACCTCGATTATTTATTCCTTATTACAAATATGTCTTATAAAAAAAATTGTTTAATAATATTTCTTTTTTCTTTAATTTAATCAACCTCACTAGTAAGTATCGAATAAATACCAGCCGCTGTTATTAAAGACTTTTTCCATTACACTTCCAAGATCCGCTGATCTAGAAGACGCTTTTTTTTTTTTGAAGGACGTTCGTATTTTTAGCCAACTGGCTATGAAAACTAACCGGATGTTAACTAAGAGACGCGTTACCATCCTTACATGAGCTAATAAAGTAGGCTAAGTATGTATCCAACTAAGTACAACTTTAAAACCATACATATTGTTACAGAACGGAAATCTCAGGAGAAGCCGATAGTAGTCAGAAGAGTGCCAAGTGCATATTTCTATCCATTTAGTTTATGGCCTTTACCGAAATATCCTGTTGGAGGTAGTTCCTATAATTTATTTTCGTTATGTTAATTATCTTTGAAAATACAGTTAAGACGTAATTTATATATAAATTTACAAAATATTGCATTACTTTATTTGTTCTCTTATTACAGTTGGTGAAGATTTAGAAAAGTATCAAACAAGAAGTATAAAATATGTTAAAGTCCACCAAAATAAGAGATAAATACTGACATTTTATATTGGACTGAGTTTAATATTATTTAAGTTTCTAATAATATGTACGTACTGACTATTAAAATGATTTTTTTAAATAAATTGTGTTTAAATATAAACAATGTTTTTTTTATCAACATAATGATAAGTAAGCTATGTTATGTATATCCATCAACCTCATACTAAATAAATGCCAACATTAAAACAGTTCACAGTTTTTATTATTTGCATTAATTTGTGCTAGACTTCATTAAAACATTCCATTAATTTCTTTGTCGTTTAATTTTTTTCAATTTGTATGAATCTACGAAAAAAAATGTCTGCTTTAACTATGACCTAGTTCATTATTTTTCCACTAGATGTCGCTATAACACATTACAGAAAGGGCGGGAAAATACGACTATTGATTACGCATGCGCCCTATCACGCACGTTTTTCTAGATTCTCAACAATTTCATTTCTCATTCTTATCAAGATGAAGCAGGCGTTTAGTCTTATATGAAACCATTATGTTGATTCTGTATTTCAAATAATTAAAATTAAAAAGTGTAAAATTGCCAATAAAACATTTAGATTAAGTTATAATCATGAAGATTGCTGTTTTATGGTTGTTTTTGGATTTTATAAATAATAGCGTTGGTAAGTGAAGTATTAGTATTAATTAGTTAATTAAGCTTTAGAAAATGCTGTGATATGAAATAAATAATTATTTAAAATATTCTCTGAATTGTAAGTACCTGTGGTATTATCTAAACTTTGATTTCAATTGTAAATTATTTTTCATTATCGTATGGACATATGTATATGCCAGTATTATAATTAATATTCTGGATCTCTTTTTAGAGTTATAGTTATTTTTTTAAACAGCTCTATATTGAGTATAAAATAAAATTGTATTTTTTTAAATATATTATAGAGTTAAGGAATAAATGACCCATGTCTAATTCGGAATCTTTTTAAATATTTTTCAGGAGTAAAGCTTCTCGAAGCTAATCCAGACGTAAAAAGGCTCTATGATGATTTACTAAGTAATTATAATAGACTTATTCGTCCCGTGATGAACGTCAGCGATATTCTCACTGTGAGACTTGGGCTGAAGCTATCCCAGTTGATGGAGGTGAACCTTAAAAACCAAGTCATGACTACGAATCTATGGGTGGAACAGGTGAAAATTGTATTAAATTGTTACGTGTATTCACTTAGCAACATACGAAACACATTAAGATGTATTACAGAAAGTTTTCTTTATCCGTTTAAAGTTAGTAAGTTTAAAAAAAACTAGTGTAATATTAATAAAAGGCATATGTCTCGTACAACTTAGTACTTGAAGATATACATCTTAAAATTTATAAAAAAGTTGCTTAGTTTGTATAACAATGAACAAGAAAAGCCAATGTGACAAAAAACTTATCGATGTTAAGTCTGTGAATCTTGTCTATTATCTTATCACAAATAGCTATTTGTTTAGAAAAGTAAGTATTGGTAATACTTATTTCAGAAATGGCAAGATTACAAGTTAACCTGGGATCCAGCAGACTATGGCGGAGTCGAGATGTTGTATGTACCGTCTGAACATATTTGGTTACCAGATATTGTTCTTTATAACAACTGGGACGGTAATTATGAGGTAATCGTAACGAAATTCATCCAAAAATAGGATGCATAGTATTAAGTAACTTAAGGATAATCTTTAAACGCAATTGAATAAAAAATAAAGACTGAATCATTTTCCGTAATTCATGTTGAATATCATTTGTATGAAAAAATATTAATATTGAAATAGTTACGATCCTTCCCCGGATATTGATCAAAACTATAGATTATTATTGCTTCTTAAAAATATCTAAAAGCCTAATGAATTTTTAAGTTGTAAAGCTTTAAAGCCTGTTTTGAGATAAGCTTATGAATAAGACTTTAATTTAATAATTTAATGATTTAAAAATTTGCTATGTAAGCCAATATACAACATTAATATTGTATATATTTATAATAATTGGTTATATTAATACAGAATGCTTAATATACTAAATATTATCGGATTTATATATGAATCCTTCTAAAAACAATTTGGAAGTATGTACATGTACGTACGTTAATGTCTTAATTTCATTGAATCTTTTTATTAAGAATTTTTCCAAATAGAATTCATTGTTGCTCTCACAAACTCAATGTTATACTTCAGGTAACACTGATGACAAAAGCGACACTTAAATACACTGGAGAAGTTAACTGGAAGCCGCCAGCCATTTACAAGTCCTCGTGTGAAATCAACGTAGAGTACTTCCCTTTTGATGAGCAAACCTGTTTTATGAAATTTGGATCTTGGACTTACAATGGCGCTCAGGTTAGTAGGTAGTATTTATTCCTATCCTATGTGATGGATTATGTACTCCTTTTTACGGATATATATACTTTAGGTAAATATGTTCAAGAAAAAATGTAAATTCAAGATTACTACAAAATTAATTGTCTTAATTCATTCACTATTCTTTATTTATTTTATTGATTATTATTTAAAAAGTTTTGTGTTCAAAATCTGTTATTGCATATTTTCTTATACTCATATAAATGTAAGTTAATATTATTTTTCTATAATTAAATTATTTTAATAAATTCGAAATATTTTTCTGGCCTTCGAGTGTATTAAACGACTGTCAATATTTAAAATTATATTAAATTAATGATGGATTGTTTATTTTCCAGGTGGATCTTAAACATATGGACCAGTCTCCGGGCAGTAGTTTGGTGCATGTTGGTATCGACTTAAGCGAGTTCTACCTGTCTGTAGAATGGGATATCTTGGAAGTACCAGCTACTAGGAACGAGGAGTACTATCCGTGTTGTCCCGAACCGTTTTCCGGTGAGTTCAAATTGAGGTCTGAAAAATCGGATTTTTCCGAATTTACGACTTATTGATCCATACTCATTGGAGTTTGGATGGGTAAGTTCTGTACGTCTACGAATAACGTACTTGAGATATGATTACAATATTCTAAAATAACAGAAAGTTGAAAATACAGTTAAATTTATAGTAATTTTACTGAAATATATTATATTAATAAATACTGTAATACGTTGCAATAGCTTTTTGATTTTTTTTTGAACTTCATTTGATATTAACAGTGCTCTGTAGATGCATCCCTTTTTGATTTTATATATAAGTAACATAAATTTGGAATATTTTTTACTTTGGTATGACGGACATACACTTAAATTTTAATGTATATGTCTATTACATAAATGTGGTTCAAAACTACTTTTTATGCATTATTATTACTTTAATTACTAGAACTGCCAGTGTTTTCGACAATCGTTTGACTACAAGCAGCCGGTAGCCGAGGCAGAACACTATTTACAAATACGAGTTCGAAATTAATAAATGGTTAAGTGAAGTTAAACGTCCTGTCTCTTGATGTTTAATTAAACTGAATTTTTGTTCCAGATATAACATTTAAGCTAACAATGCGCAGAAAGACCTTGTTCTACACGGTGAACCTCATCATACCATGCGTGGGCCTCACATTCCTTACTGTGCTTGTATTTTACCTACCCTCAGACTCGGGAGAAAAGGTAATTATGTCGTGACAATTGGCTATCGATGTTTTTTAATGTTTGTCCAAATTATCGTGAAGGAAACTAGTATGACAAGCACAATATTGATTTGCTAAATAATAAAATAGATTAACATATAACTATTATAAACATTATGAAATTTGAAAGGCATGTAATAGTATTAAAATACAAGTTGACGACAAATTATAAAAGGCAAATTATAAAAAACAGATTTTCATGACTTTTAACTATGAAATATACTGATCACGTAGGTTTCAGAATAAACAATCTGTATTAAAATCTGCTCGGACAGAAAAACATTTCGGACGTATAATTCGTTATATATTTATAATTATTCTCTATTTACATTGGAGGTTTAAAAAATACAAAATCTTATAATTAGTAAAACTAGAGCAGCAGGTATGTTTTGTTAAATATTCAATTTTTTTTAAATGGGGGGTACATTTTCAGTGAAGCCCAGTAATAGGTCTGAAAATATGTATTAACAATACAGAAACCACATGTTATAGATATATACATTAATAAGATATGATTATGTTTCTAATTTAGGAAATAATTTTCTAATGTTTCAAATAAAGAATATAACATTCAAAGATAGAGATATTTACTGCCATACTAGTTTCACTTCTTATATCGTCACGACAGAACAGAATAAAAGACACCAAATCAATTAAAAACGTTGCATAAACCACGAAGTCTGTACCGTTAATATTAATGTAAATATCGAAATTAAAGCAGTGTACAATTGTACATTTTCTAAATATAAACATAAATAACTAATATTAACAGTTTTTTAAAATTAGTATAGTAAGCAAAAAATTCTGTATAAGTGTAAATTGACTTTAATTGCAGAGTTGCAGTTTCGTAATTGTTTCCTAAGTAATGCAGGGAAATATTTTTTAAAATCTAAATATGAATTAATTATAACGGTCTAAGAATACAACGTGATATCTATGTTTAATATGTAAAGAAAGTCACAGTTTTCCTAATATAATATTGATTTGTGTAAAAGATAAAAAACTATAGGGATTTTTAGAAATTCTTCTTTAATACTACTAAATATTTTAACAAAAGTCACGTGAGATGTTACTTAATTATCAACGTAATAATTTAAAAGAACTTTTTGAATTTTTCACTTGTATTATACTATTTAATTAGGTTTATTAATATAAATATTAATATATCTTAATAATTTTGCTAATATTGTTAATGATAATTCGAGAATTTGAGGAAAATCGTCTAAAAATGAACTTAGAATATATCATTCAAGAATATTCAGGTTCCTATAAATAACAAATTATTAAATAGGTACACCTATAATAAGGGATTGTTGTTTCGGAATCAATGATAAGTGATAAAACTACGAGAGTACTTAATTAAAAAATATTAAATGCCAGTGACTGTAGTAATGTTTCACTATAACATAAATAAGTAACATTTCATGTGTTTTGGTGTCTTTTAGTATCGAACTGTAAAGCCGAGCATGTTCATTTCCATCCTCCCTTTCAACAGTCCATTTTCCATTCTAATTTCCATCAAATAGAGTCTTTTTTGATTCATTAGCTAGTTGTGTGGATGTGATAGCATCATTTACATCATATTGCTTATCATTGACTATTGTCTTTCCAAGTATATCTGAATTATATTGTTGACTAATTATAATGTAAAATGTTTTATTTTTTGTTAAATCTAGGTATAAATGAGATTTAATTTTAATATGTAAATATTCACTAGATATTCATGTATATAACATAATATTTTATTAATTGGCAATTATCAAGCACAGCAGTAAAAAGAAAATCGATTTTTTATATATTTGTCAAAAGAAAGTTCATGTAATAAAGCGCTTTTCGAGAAAAATCATTGCAATATCGCTATTATATGTATCGAAGCGTTCATGTATTTATATTCCACATTGCAAAGATACTTTACGTAACATGTATTAATTAATATTATTTACTCTGTATAATTTGTTATCTTGTGTAATAAAACTGTTAATTGAAATACTATTTACAATTATTTGTAATTTAATTAATCTTGTATTATAGATTTTTCAATCTAAGGATATAAGTTTAATTTTATCGTGATGTATATTATGTAAAATATGTAATATAGCTGTAGGAAGATGGAAAGACAATATCACAAAGGTAACAGTAATTCAAAAAGGACTTCTCTCCCGTAGATATCGCTCTGCATCTCCATCCTGGTGTCCCTCACAGTGTTCTTCCTCGGTCTGGCCGAGATCATCCCGCCAACATCCCTGGCGATCCCCTTGCTCGGGAAGTATCTACTATTCACAATGATCCTCGTCTCTCTCAGCGTGTGGGTCACTGTATGCATTGTTAACGTGCACTTCAGGTAATGTTTCTCTCTCGTAGATATCGTTAAGCATCTCAATATTGGTCTCATTGACGGTGTTCTTCCTGCTGATGGCCGAGATTATACCGCCCACTTCCCTGGCAATACCTCTGTTAGGGAAGTATTTGCTGTTCACCATGGTATTGGTATCGCTCAGCGTTTGGATGACCGTCTTGGTATTAAACGTCCATTTCAGGTAAGTGAGTTCTTTATCGTAAATTAAATTTTAGTGCTATCAAAATTCTTTCAAATTATTAGAAATGAAAATTTGATAGTTAAAGTAGATTTAAGTATATGAGAACGCATAGGTATGTTTTAAATTGACTTGATGATATCCCTTACCTGAGTCAAGATATAGTTTATGGATTTCATTTTGACTGTATCACTAAAGTGTTTTATTACAATAGTATGGAATGAAAATCAAAAGTTACACAAACCATAAATCGTATTGCAAGTAGCATAATAAAATCCTCTAGCACAGAATGTGTACAATGGCTTGCTAATAAATCTTACCCTATTGTAACTTGGTATGCGATAACTTGCCAAAAGCATATAAGTTATTACACGCACCGTGAAAAGTCTATTTGTTGAATGCATGTGTTACTTTTAATTATATTCAGCTCTATCACTTGCATTTGGTTTGACATAATGAAGTGTTTTGATTTTATTATATTCAGAAACATGAAGAACATATTGTTAAATATATTTGCTTTTGCGAAAAATCGTGAAATATTTGTTTTTATAAAAGCAAGATTATTCTACACAACAACAATTGACAATTGAAATATCCTGAAAATTTAATAACAAGCTATATTCAGTTTTGTGTGTTCAATTCAAAACAAATCCCCGTTCAGCGTCGAACATAAAAATTAATGAACTACATAAATTTTCGTAGTTCTACGCGGCTATGCAAATTGCCACATAAATCCTAACGTCCATTGTTATTTTCATTTGGTTTGATTCTATCTACGAGTTCTATTCAGTGAAGTTAATTACTTTTCTGCATATTTCCTAGGTCTTGGAAGTTAAATCAGGTTTTATTTTAGAATTTAAATACTTTTTTATAGCATCTTCACATTTTTTGCCTCATAAGTATTAATTTATGACGTTTATTAAATCTATGACTAAAGTACATTTTTTTCAAAATATTTCAAGCAAACGTTACTTGTACTATGTATTTAAATTTAACGTTAACATATTTTCATTAAAGTATAGAACAACAGTTTTCGCTTATGTTTTAAGTATCTTACAACAATGGTTACAATAATTACACTGATCGAATTTGTGTCTTTTGTTGCTGTGAAACATTACATCCAATAATGTGGCTAACATGCCACGACGAGAATAATGGCAGATTTTGTGATAGCAGCAATTATCACGAGCATAATTTGTCGTGAACAGCTTAACGAGGTATTACGGTGCATTTACGCTTAGACCGAGAGATCGTGATGTTTTTGAATCTAAATTTCAGGCTAGTTTATACAAGGGTTACTAAAAAAATATGAAATAATATAGACAAATGAGCTTTTAATTTGTTACTTAAATAATAGATATAATAAGATTATACTTAAATATTCAATTAACCTTTTTTAAAATTTTATTCAAACCTGGAATTTCAAGCAGTTTTATCTTTCAACGCATTCATTTTAACACCAATTTAAGTGTTTTATTTAGTCAATAATTTTTATAAATTTGTTATAACAAGAAAGAATTAAAAGAGATCAGATTTAATTAGCCGCATTCTGTATAAAGCTATTATGTAGTCTTTATAATTAAATAGATAGTGCCCGCGATTGCGTCCGTGTGGATTTATGTATGTATGTACAAATAATTCTAGGACAAACATATAAACATTGATTGTATCTTACTTTAGTACCGTATTTCTTATATAATTCAAAGATTTATACTAACCAAAAGTTTCGTGTGCTCTTAAACTAATAGATGTTTCATAGATCGTTTGGGAGTGACAGTGAAATAGAATAATGATTGTATAAAACACAATGGTTTTGCAATTCCCGTCCCAAATATCATGATTGTTATTTGGCTTTTGTTAAATATAATTATAATAGCACATAAAATTTTAAGTTCCATAATTACGAGAATAATTTGCTGTTAATTGAAAATTTTTGGACCTAGTTAGTAGGTGGTTGACAAAACGATTTATATTATCATTGAATCAGTACATTGCGTAAGATTTAGCTAGATTCTCTTTACTTTGGGATCCTTTAAGACAAAGCATTTGTATTGATGCATGTTGTACATTTAATTTTACCACAATTATGAATATTAAAGACTTTTACGTACTTTCACTTAAGCACTTTGAAATATATGGTTTTAACGTTAAATATTTAGGGAAAAGATTATATACAAATATAATATAACTTCTAAAGGTCCCCATCAACGCACACTATGTCACCATGGATGAAAAAAGTGTTTCTCCAGTTCATGCCAAAGCTACTCATGATGAGGAGGACAAAGTACTCTCTGCCGGATTATGACGATACCTTCGTGTCTAATGGCTACACCAACGAGTTGGATATGAGGTTAGTGCTGTTTTGGATTCCAAGAAGTTAACTTAGATAACTATGTACTCGTTTAAAATGTATTCATTCATTGAAAAATACATTTAAGGTTTGTTTTATAATATATGTATACTTCAATCGATGGTTAAGTGAGACCGTATGAAATCATAAAATCTAGTACAATATTTAGCTTCACTTGTTTATATTATCCATTGTATTATTTAATACTAGAATTTATTTGGATCTTAACTTTTATTCGTAAACTTTGATAATTGTTGT
The DNA here is from genome assembly GCA_025727935.1 of Hebomoia glaucippe. Classification (NCBI taxonomy): domain Eukaryota; kingdom Metazoa; phylum Arthropoda; class Insecta; order Lepidoptera; family Pieridae; genus Hebomoia; species Hebomoia glaucippe. The sequence continues at coordinate 8,116,004 of JAOSYY010000009.1, read as the reverse complement.
TAAAATGTCTGTTACATACTTAATCCGCATTTTAAAAGATTATCAACCAAATGGCTGGTAAATAATTAAATGAAACTATAATAATAATAATATAAAATAAAAGCAAAATGTAAATAATCAACGTGTTTTTGTATTCATCAACTAAAAATAACATGATAAAACATGCAAATTCCCCTATAAAAAGTCCAATATTTTCATAAAGAAACGAGAAATTCCTCAAAGGCTCGTAGCCGTGTGATTTCCGCAAAATCCGGTTTTCGCGAGAGTCGAGCCAGATTAATCTGGTTTATACCGGAACGGACATTAATTTACCGGTGCATCGCTATGTCTGCGCTCAGCTGTCTGGGTTTTGTCATTTTTTTTTCAATTTTAATTGAATCTTTATGAGAATAAGTAAACATCAATTTTGTCCACATTTATTGTTTATATTTCATTACCTTACAATACACTCTTTTGTTTTTTGTCATTAAAGTTTTCTTCTATTAGACTTTATTATTCTCAGTGGTTTTATTAATTTTGTCTTTGTGTGATATACTGTTTATTTCCTTTTTACTCATTTCCATTGGCTCTATTACGTTTTATGTAATATGTTCCATGGTTACACTACCTATTATAAGTTTGCTCACGGGGGTTTTCGTACATATTTATCTAAGACTAGCTACTGTCTGTGGCTTCACTCGCGTTGGTTTCGATTCTGTCATCCACTTCTAGCTGTTTATCATATTATTTTTGGATAAGTTTCAGCCCACATCTACAATTATTTTATATAAATCTCTATCTTTATTGATAATATATATAGCCTATCCTATATATATAGCCTTCCTCGATAAATGTACTAACCAATACTGAAAGAATCTTTCAAATCGGACTATCGACCCCTGAGATCAGCGCGTTCAAACAAACAAAACAAACTCTTCAGCTTTATAATATTAGTATAGGTTAAATTCTTAATTTTTTTTCTTGTATAAGATTTCGTTGAACACATGACAGTAATACATCGAATACGCCATATAAAGTTTCTTCCGTATTTATTGAAACATTGATTCTGTTTTATGTTGGAAATTAAGCATCATCAATCACTTCGTCATATTGGTTTTATAATAGTTTCAAGCGAAGCGTTTCGACGTATATACGGCTGTTTACAAAAACAGTACACGCGATCCACTCATTCGTTAACGAATTTAAAGGTATGTATTTTTCATTAACGGTCTCGTTTTATTTCATAGAGTGAAATGTTATGTTTTCCCCGTTCGGATATTCCCGATAATTTCAACAAAGTTTCATTACGGCGAACGATCGATTTTAAAGAACATTTCAATTAACTTAATTTATCAATGTTTGCGGTTGTATTTTACAATTAAATAAATGGTATTGTTTTAGGTTTTCATATTCATTGTATTTAAACGGAAATGTCTCATTAATATTTACACCACGCTAATTATTACGGCTATATATAAACATATCTTGAACTTTACACGTAGTGACTTAATATTCGTGAAATCCAATATGAATTACCCACAGCGTTTTCCTTATAATATTGTATCTTTATTCGATCGTAAAAACTGTTTATTCGGTTAAGTGAAATGTAAAATATTTTAGGAGTAAAACCACGGGGCGTTGTTTACGCCGCAGGCAAATGGCTCGCGAATGAGCGATAATTTCAGTCAATATTCTAAAATGTTACGTTGAAGCGGCTTTGGATACAGTGAGCCCGATCATAGTAGAATATTTAATCTATGTTGTTACTATGCTTTATTATGTTGTGGCCTTTGTAGCATACTAAGTGTATAAGGTGTAATACCCGAGTATGTGTGTACTATATTTTAAAACATTCATGCGAACGCTCAAACGGGTGTACGTTAATGTCTGTAAGTGTCAAAAAATTACATTTAGTTGTCAAATTACATTTGATACATTTTAATTGCAATTAAGATTTTAAAAAATTATTATTATTTGTAAAACCATGTGAATCCAATTCTTATATAGGATTTTTTATTAAAAAAACTCGTGTATGTATGTCTGTTAGCCCCATCACACGACTATAATTTGCTTAGAAAGATTAACAATAAGTGATAAGTAATAAATAGTAAAATAAATTTGAATTAATTCCACCACCTATAACATTTCCGAACAGGTAGACGAATCATAAAATTGATTCTTTGAGAGTAAACTGCAAAATGAAGCCATCTAAATCATTAAAATGTACGAACATATTATTAATATCAATATATGTATATGTTTAGAATTATATGATCAAAATAATAATGTTAATCTAATACATAACATTCTCGTGTCATTGTTTTCGTTGCCATACTCCTCCGAAACGGCTCGACCGATTTTGATGAAATTTTTTTTGCTTATCCGGTCTCTATGAGAATCGGCCAACATCTATTTTTCATCCCCCTAAATATTAGGGGTAGTCTACCCCTAAATTGTCTATTTTATTTTTTAGACAAAATTTTTAATTTCTATTTTTTTATGATACAACATACAAAAATACTTACAATCCTCAACTTTCACCCTTCTACGATCAACCCTTATTTTATAATCGCAAAATATTCAGGTGACAAAACGAACTTTGCTGGGTCAGCTAGTACCTACCCTATAATTTTTGTCATTTTTCAGTATCACTAGGTGATACTGACTCATAATTGTCTATCCAGTATTTGCTTTTAATATAAGCTAGCGAATTACAAGGCACTATAATCGTTAGATGGAAATAAGTTATGCTGAAATGCACTAAAAGTAAATTTAATGCAATAATATTTAATAGAAACGTGAAATTTTGAAAGCTTGCCCTATTTTATCCATGTTCCAAATTACTGTTCTTCTGGAATAGCCAATACATATTTATTCAATTTTCCTTCCTATAGTTTTACTCCTTTATTTAAGTCGAATAATTTAGCTTTGATTGAACAAATAAGAATACTTTGCTGGAACAAAAAATTGTGCTTTTTCCTATTAATATAATAATAATATTTTACATTTCTAGAAATGTTAATATTCTATATTATATAAGTTAACCGAACGTCACAGCAATTCATAAAAAATCTAACGTAGCTTATATTCGCTGCAAATTCATAGTTTTTGTAAATCGGATTTTATATCAACTATTTTTAAGATCGCTTTCCTAAGCCCGGTATGTCACCAACTTATTGCTCATAGAAAAGTATTTTGCGTGTTCTCGCATTTATCAAAGCCTGCATGCACGTGACGCTTCGCCTCTAACACTTTAATAATACGACACGGTATCGCTTGTCACTCGATATGAGAAATATATTAAAGTTAGCTAATACTTTTCTCGTTTACTGAAGCGGTTTTAAAATTAAAAAGCTGATATATTTTCTACGTTACATTTACATATTTGAAATAACCCAATTTCGCTTTTTCTTTTTAGTAAAAATATTCTGAACATCGTGTTAATATTGTAAATGAAATTAACTCAGTCGGAAAATATTTTAATTAGATTTACAAATTGCTATTAGTGTATTTATAAAAGAACTTTCGAAATTTACATAAAATTATTGTATATCATTTTAACTTTATCTATTGTATTACTGTATACAGAAACAGTGAACATTACTTATTTCGATACATTCATGTGATATGTGTCAGTTCAGTGGGTTACACGGGACACTTTTTATTGAGTCAGTTTTTTAATAGACTAGAAATTTATAAATTTTTCTTGATTTTCAAACAAAGTATTTTTGTTGGCTTGGAATATTAATCAGGATAGCTCGCCGAAAGTAAAGGTGCATGCAATTTAATCATAGACGCATCTAGATGATTTTATGAGGAAGAATAATTTAAAAATATTAATCATTTCACTTAGATGGGTTTTTCTACAACGAAGTAAACAAAGTCCTATCGACTTTTTTATAATAAAAATAAACCTAGTTTGCCTACATTAGGTTGTCTTAATACTTATTATAATTTTGACTCCAGTGTTGGATTACTGGTCTTAGGTTATTAGGTGATTTTCAAGATTTTTAATTTACAGCAGGGACAGTCTGACTGACGCATTTTCCACTGGAAAAGGAGATGATGGTGACTATCGGAAATCCCCAGGGCCAGAAGACGATATGCTCGGTGCTGGTGCCCAGCAGCGGCCCTCAGGTATGCAAATATATTAAATACAAATCTGTTTGTTTAATATAAAAGCAAAGGTAATATGTTTCTTAAGCTTTTCCATTCACATCGTTGAAACAAAATTTATTAATTTTGTTTTGAGATATGTGAAAACCTGGACATGGCTAAAGGCTATTTATTTTCGCAAAATTTAATTTTCAAATGGAAGTTATGAAAAGGACGAATTTTGTATAAAATTGTAAATTATAAACTCTTGTTATGTATAATTTCGAGAAAAAACATGAGAAATTGCAGTGTACCCATATATCACATTTATAATTGAATACGCATATCCTATAGTATACACCTATTCTTGTGTCTGTTACACTGGTTATTTTTTTTAATAGAAACATTTACTCTAATTGACATTTACTGATTTTTGCCAGTTTCCTTAGAATTTGAACGCGTCCTCTTGTGTGAAAGGCGATATGTATTCTTTAAAACTGTAGTATTATATAGATTTAACATAGGATACTAGTTTGTACACGTTTTTTCATGCGTGCGGGTTTTTTTATGAGTCAGGTAATAGATTTTAGAGCTTAATATTCGAGGGCGTACATGTAATAATTCACCCACAGTCCTTCAAAATCTGATGAATAGTTTAAAAACATATAAATATTTATATTAGTCCTTGCTCTAATTGCACGCCTTTAGAAATTATATTTATCCCTGGTTGTATTTACGTAGTAAACTATTGTATATTTTTTGCATCATAGTGACAGAATCAGAGAACATGTTACCTCGCCACTTGTCTCCTGAAGTGGCGGCCGCGCTACAAAGTGTGCGATTTATCGCGCAACATATAAAAGATGCCGACAAGGATAACGAGGTAGCTATGTTATTCATTTTTTGTGTTATTCCGACGTATATTCGCTCAAACACCTCTAATATGATTTTCTTAGTAATATCTTAATATATTTTGTATTACATATTGAAAGAATACCAATAATTCTAGGTGAGATCTCAGTCATAATATGATGTTCATTATTTAATAATGCAAATATATAATACGCATCTCGGCAGTGGTCCTTAATCCACAGGGAATTATGATTTCGTAAAGTGGTTGTAATTTATTTATAAAATAATGCAAATTGCTGTATCTATTTATAACATCAATAAAACAGCTTTAAATAAATAAATATATTCATACATTTGTCAGTAAACCATTAAGGCGCTTATATTAGGAACTTTGCAAGTGTTTGAGTTTGGTTTCTATTGAAACTAAAAAATAATTATATGTATATAATTAATAAAATTTTCGCAGGGCATCGTTTGTTAAAATAAAAGATATTCTTAGGTCGTTTTAAATAAATTAGCTTTAACAAGTAACTCAAGTTTCAACAAGACAGACAAATTGGTCATTAACAAATCCCCTCCAAACTGTTATCGAAGCAATTACAATTGCCTTCTTAATCCTGCAGATAGCTTGAGTAAATTTTTACGAAAAGTTGTAGAGGCTTTCCACTTTCTTTCTGATAACTTTAAATTGCTTGGAGTCTTTCCGGTATAAATAGGTCACCTTTGGGCTTTGAAATGTTCTGAAATTATTCTCACAAATGGTTTGGCCCTTTTTACAGGTTCTTTTTTTTTAACAAAGAGGTTACACTTTCATAGTGTTTTAATTTTCCTTTAAATGGAAAGATAGTTACGTTGTATCACGATTTTTTCTCGTAGACCAGTAACTACAGTACTATGTCACTGCATATCAAAAAATGGAGTCATTTTTATTAAAGCATAATCATAATATCATAACATAATCATAACGTCTGTTAAGTAAAATCACAACACATCAAAATTAACAAGTTTCGGCGCCCGTACCTGCAATTACTTATATCATACCGAAGATAAGTCGAAGTTTCTCCGATAAAACTCGTTTCAAGAGGCCCACTTTGAAATAAGTTTAAATTGCCCTGAAAGCTTGTCTGTGTAGTAGTAACCTCAAATATATAGAGCTATTACTGCTTGCTTCCAACTACACTAGCTCTATTATCACAGAATTCAGCTTAATACAGAATTAATCTCTTCATACTGAGCGCAGAGTCAAAGTGTTAAACTGTAACGTGTCGACATCACAAGAATGAAACCGGTTTGACTCTATAGATTTTTATCTATTTGAAATAAAACTAAATAGATAGACATAATTCCATAATTACATACAATGCTACTGAAGTTACTATCAAGTAACTCTAACAGGCCTGTCGATGACCGATATAAAAACTGCTCTAAAATAATGTTTAGATAAAATAACATAAAACATGTTACAAACGCTGTTTATTGAACCCGAAATTCTTCCATAACGTAATATCTATTTACTGCTAAACTCAAGAGGTCGATAAACTAAAAAACACAAATCTCTTGAATTACTGTACCATCTTTATAATATACCCATAAAAAAAGTCTTGGTTGTCTAAACATATATACGCATCTTTCTCTAAACGTCAACAAAATAAATACCTAATGCATATATGTCCCTTTTATTGACACGCTAATTCACTTGCATTTCTATTAATCTTTTATCAGCTCTAAGCTCTTACTTTTATATCTGATACCAGGAGAGAGCCTCACTCACACGATATTATATAATTGCTCAGCCAGCCACATGAGAACTGACCTACTTAATTTTTAGAATATTTGGATGTCTATTTCTAATTTTTATACATTAATCTGGATGGAATTTTGATATACGTCTCGTATATTATAACATTTTTATTCGTAAGATTAATTGTTAATATTTTATGGTACCATCAAAATATGTGTATGAGGCTTTCTTAATGGCACGTGACTTTAAAATTATGTGGTCTCGACTTGTTTATTTATATTTCAAACATTCAGAAGTAAAAAAATTTAAGACGAAACACACAATTATTTATATACAATCTTTCCATTAATTGACGACAGTGCGAAACCCGTATGGTATTTTAATATAATTTTTATCAACTCTTCTTATCCATTTACTATTTGAAACTTACCAGAAGTAGGATAAATTGTTTATAAATATATAATAACGTTTTCTTCTAGAAGAAATAAAAACCAAATTGTGTTGCTCTGAAAGAGAGAAACAACGTTTAAAGCTATTATTTCAATCTATACACTACCACGTTTGACGTTTTACCACTACCACAGAGACCTGTCAACGACGTGGCAAAACAGAACTAAATGAAGCCCAATAGAGAGGAACTTCATTTACAAATATTAAAACACGTAATATATATTTTTTTAGACCTGGAATCGAAACCTCGATCAAGATTCTTGCATAGTTCTTTAAAATATTATTACTTTCAAGAAAATGATAGTATACATATAGTATATAGCGTATATGATAGAACATTGATGGAGATATGCATTGTGATAATTAGGCCGATTTCCAAATAATACCTGTAAAAGTGTCATTGTTGAAAATGTTATATATTGGCTTGGTAAACAAAAATTGTTTTCTACCTTGTAAAAATAATGTTCAATTATACTAAAATTTTGTTATCTTGTTTCCTGAAGCCTTATATTATCCAAGTGTCCTGAGAGTCAATGGTTCATCATCAATGTTTGGGGAAGTCACGTTTAATATAACTGAACTGTATTTTAGCGCTAGGGCAACTAGGGGATTTGTGAATGTAATTTGCTACAAGTTGCGCAAGTTAAGCAACAAAAGAACTTAAAATAAGGTATTATAAATGCACAATTCTTTGAATCTGAACTTAAAAAATAAACTGAACTAAGTCGGAGTGTACTTGAGCACAGTTTTGCTTGCTTAGTGCGACGTGAGTTGGAATTGTACGTTTTGCAAAACTTTATGTAAAGTTTTGACAAGCACTGTTTTTTAATGACGTATGAGTTCAAGAAAATTGTTTTATTTAAAGTTTACGTAATAAGTAAAAATGGGAACATGGATGTAATTTTATTTCATAGTTACGGATAACATTTTGATGAGCAAATTTTTAAGGCAAACGTTAATTTTATACTTAGTTTTAAATGATTGCTTTTGTGTCTTCGCAACGTATAATAATATCTACAATTGAAACGTCAAGTGTAGATATTATTAAAGTAGAGTCGTTTCAACAATATAAGGTTACGTAATTATTAAATGTAAAATATTCATGCATGCATAACGTTATATGCATATGTTATAAGCGACAAAAACCTTAATCTCTATAAGGAAAAAAGGAAAAAGATTCTTATTTTTATCGATATTAAGTAATAGCTGTACGCGTTCATTTGACTGAAGATTCTACTAAGAAAGTTGGTGACATCGTTAGATTTGCTTAACGTAGCGAATATTTGCTTCAAAACTTAGAAGGTTAAATGAAATGAATTATATGTCAGATTTGTCTACAAGAGGAGATAATAAACTTTGTATGACGAAGACGGTGTCATTGACTTTCTTCGTTTTTTTACATGTTTACTGCAAGGTAATGGCAACTTAAGAATATATTTAACATTATTTTTACGACTACTTTTATGAATAGATAATTTATTATTTCAAAAAGCTTTTTTCCTAGTCTATTCTTAATAACTGACCATAGATGACGCTAGATGTACGATCTGTTTCCTTCTTAGAATTTGTAAATACCTGCATAAATTTAGTCAAAACATTTCTGTTACACCTAGTGTGATATAAAACAGATATTTATGTACATATTCCATGTATAGCATTAACCTATCTTTGTCGGGATGTGAATCTATGTAACCTAATAGAAAACTCATATACCACTGTTCTACAGAAACGATTTAAACGTAGGAAAGTGTTGTATGGCGTTTTGTTACTTTGTGTGTAAAATACAGAAGTTACATAAACACTTCAATAAACCCGTTCACATCGAGTCGACAATCAGAACTAGCAATATCAACATCGAGAACAATGTTTACTTGCAACATTTGTACAATATTTCAAACAAGATTTCCTAGTTTTTCTCCCTTATTTTTACTTCAGAAAATCCAATATCTATAGTACTTATTGGAATTGTTGGAATTTTTAACGCTTTTATAAGGTCACTTGAATTTTTAAAGAAATAATGTTGGCAAATATTTAACAGATCTTTTAAATAATTAAAATGATACTTTCATAGACTTACATTATTGGATTGCATTCTTTAAAATTCCGAATACTCGAAATAAATGTTGAAGTTACTTTGAAAATTAGTGATTGATCCATAAAATCATGAGGTATCACCGATCCATAAATAAATGTAAAGGAAAATTAAACTCTTACTACTAAATCTTATGCTAAGACTAATGTAGATACATATATCTACATTAGTCTTAGCTCAGGTTAACACATAATATGCCACACAAGACGATCCTAATTAAAATATTCCGGAATCGTGGCATAATTACACGAATACAGTGTTTAATATTCAACAGGCATTAAGGGATAGAAATAGATCGCGTCAATATCATTGTTAATATTAGCAATTAATTCTCGTTGTAAGCCGTTTGACGCACTTAATGCTTGATTCAGATTAACAATATTGTATTGGGAGAAAATATGGAATAAAATGTAGTGTGACTATGTTAATACGTTATGAAATACTATATAAGAGAAAATTCGAATATATTACAAATTTCTCTGAGGAAATGATAGGACAAAATTAGTTGGAAGAGACTATATAAATAAGCTGAAATGCTCTATGTTTAAAGTTATAAAAACATAACAATCTTTGGCTTCATCTCCAGGTCTAAAATATCAAACTTAAGGTATTGTGATCTGAAATACACACACAATGTAGCTCAAATTTCCATACGACATTCAGAATTACAATAAATATTTTGCTTCACTGATTTCATTGTATAATATTTTGTTATCAAATGTGGCCAATATGAGACCGATATATAGAAATAATTGTTAAGAAGTCTTGTAGTTAATTTTGTAATAACTTTCATGAAAAAGTTCGTAAATCTATGTATAATATAATTGAGAATTCTTCGGCGAATCTACGTACGATCAGTATCACTTACGATCATTTAGTCTTAACCGTTAACATAACATAGAATTTAGTATGTAAAAGCAACATTATGAGAATTACATTTAGTCCTCTTACTCGTACTTCCGAGGCGCAATTTCGCTTTATATTTCATAATACTACCGTGCGTGCAGAATGGCACTACGGGCAACCTTCACAGTTTATTTAATACACTTGCTGTTTACTCTTCCGTTTTGTGTGGTCCGAGTCTATTTTTGGGAAGTTACAATACTTTATCTTGAAGTTTTCCTTTCATTGCTTATATCATCCTTAGTATAACTTTTCAGTTTTTGTTATGTATAAAACAGCCTTATTTACAATACTTAATTTGAAAGTTGTTAGTGTAATAATTGGTAGGTGTAATCAATCAACTAAAATACTAACTGTAGCTCTTTACCACAAGATTCCTAAATATAGTATTGTTAATCTTACCTATATAAATATTCTCTCTTATTTTTATATGATGGTTATAACTAAGTAATATTTTAAGATCGTTTAAATCGTTAGTTACAAATAAAGATAATAAACAGTGTTTACGGCGAATACTAATATGTGCAAGGCAAATAATCATTTTCTCGGTACTTAATCGTTAATCTTTGGAGCAATAAATTGACAATAACCCCTAGGAATTCTATGTACATTTCTAAAAACAAATCTGCACACTCACTGTCCCCAAAGTGGGTGCGCTGTAATGAACTAATGAATGTTTTATTAAACCCACACAGACATGCGTCACAGGTGAATGAGCAAACATTTAGCGACGCCTTCGTATTCTTATATTGAATTTATTTTCGAGTAAATATTTTTGTACGGTCAATTTATTTTCAAGGGCTTTATTATTTAGATCAAGGTTTATTTACACAGCATATGTAACAGTGTAAGATCTTTTCAAATTTACTACGCATTATTAAGTATTAAATTAATATCCAATCGAATGTATAATATTGAAAATATCATTGCTGTTAGTTAATTCATATTGGAGGAAAATTAATTGAATAAAAGCTTTAATAATTATAATGGAGAGAGGGTATTATTATAAATAGTTCCCAAAGGACTATTGATCGATTACAGTTTCCACCACAAATAAAGTGTGTAATAAATTTCCTCCTTTTATTGAATTGCAATTATTTGAAATCTCTGTAGTGTTACTATGAAATGTATTTTGTTTACTCAACAATGTACTTAATACGGATTATATTTATAAATCTATATGTACTTGCTATACTTTTTCACTTGCTACGGTCTTGAAATAAGCTTTTAACAGTATTTATTGCTATCAATTCCTTCACGCTCTTCAAATGTATGTATGTACTTCTGACTTGGCTTTTCCTCGACCTGGCCCGGGCATGTACTTCTACACTATACGTCCAACACGTCTGACATTTACTTTCATACTCGTTTTTAATACTAATTTTGTTACCATGATTTTAAACAATGACTGCACATGCGTAAACGTATGAAAGATGCCATTCTTTCTTGAGTTATGTTCTAAAAACCATCTATTACTACATTTTAGAATAAACGCCAGAAGTGATTAACTAAATTAAATGCATTATTTGTCAGCGCAAGTTAGCAGTTGTCTACTTCAATCAAAGTTACAAGTCTTGAGCGCTACTCTAACTTGCAAATTAGTTTATACGTAAATAACTCTAAGTTTTTTAACTCGATCCTTTAAAACGACAAGTTTCTACTTTAATTTCTTTGGTAATGATAAAAGTATTTTGAGGAGTTTGCAAAATTTTAGTAGCACGTTCAAAGCTTAGCTTTTTTACTATGTGATTATCTTGTAAGTAGGTATGTGTTGGATCAGCAAAAAGCGTAGCGACGTGTTTACGCATACAAATTATTTATTATGCGTGTCTAGATCGTAAATGCCGATGTTTCAGATCTTTGTTTTTGTGTACTTTCATGATTTATTGTTATGATTATACTTATTGATGTAATGTTACCTTGCTCAATCCTAAATTTATTCAGAAAACCCCCTAATGGAAATAAATTTATGATTAGGAAATTAATTAGCTTGATAATAGCACACACCGTAGCATCGTCGCTCTCCGCGTAGCATATACTCGTAGCATGAGATTTTTAAATTAAGCGATTTCTGTCGCCCATAGATACCTCTAAGATCAGTAGATCTAGAAGACGTGTTGCCAACCTTAAGGCCTTATTTTATTTTTATTTCGAGTATTCGGAAATTCATATATGGAAATCGAAACTCGAATAGCACTTCACAACTCACGACTTTTCCATGTATGAACGGTGATACGTGACCTAGACGGAACTTATAAATTATTAGGAGTTCCTTCCACCACATTTAATACTCGACATGTCGGCGTTTTTGACACTCGTCCGGCCGCAGGCAGCCCATACTCGAGGCAGAACACAAATTACATATTTTTAAATGCAACTGCGTTCCGACCGGGACTCGAACCCGGTGCTTTGGCGTCGCGGTAGCTTTACACAACCGCTAGCCTACAGAGCCCTTAGTTAAATAAGCTTTTTCAATTAAGAAATATATATTAAATATTACAATTTCATTAAATGTGTATTAGAGAAATTCATAGCAATTTATAATAATTAGTTCTCAGCATAGCGGTACCTGTTTCTAATATGTAAAAATATAATTCTATAGTATCTATTTGGCTCACTAAGTAATTGAATTAGGAGAATTAATAATTAAATTAATTTAGATGTAAACCTACTTCTGAATTATATTTTGATACTATACGTCAGAAGGTTTCAGTGCCACTTTCTTCAAAAGTCTTATTATATAATAAATCTTTGTTGTAATGGAGAATTTAATTCGTAGTTAAGATTGAAATATTCGCTTTGAGGGAGCTTTTTTATTAATTTTTTTAAATATTTTGTCTTACACTAGTACATATAATATACGATGACGAAATAAAATGCAATTTTAAGAACGTTTGACACAGATATCGACAGACAAGATATACTAGAAGAAATCTTGTGAGAATCTCAAAGCTAATCATTAGTTAACCTCATTAGTGAGAAGACGAAATCAGCACATTTAAATTGCTGCCATCGATACTGTCTCTCGCTAGGAGCTCTATGTCTCCTAAGGGACTCCTAACATCGCAAGTTCTAATGCTAGCTAGTTTCTTTGTTCTCCTTAGAGATACACTAGGATCGATCATTAAACTGTAAGTAGTAAAACAGTATATAACTATAGACAGAACTGTAAATTATATTAAAATTTAACGAGTTTCAGGAATAATTTTTAATCTACATTTTCTCAAGTCTTAAAAATAAACCTCAATTTAAAATGAAATGTAAAACATTAATTAAATAAATGTTACTATTTTAAAATTCGTATTTTCTACTCCACTGGCGAAGTAGTTGAGAGTTGAAATATGAAAACTATCAGAATAATAACTTTAATTAACCAAAGTACTGTTCGGCTTTATTTAACAGATTTGAATTTTGAAACTTGTACAATTATTATTAGACTTAGCTTTTGTACTTGGAGATTGCAGTGAAATCGCTTACCGCTTTCAAAAGAGCAATCTCTGTATTCACTAACGCGTAAAGCACGGCATAATAGGATCAAAACTAGTGGAATGTTTGGGAAGTCTGAACCACCGGGCTATATGAAACGTTCATAGCTTTTCGAGTTCGAAACTGTTTTAGTGTTAAGTCATTAGTGGAGATGGACTTATTGCTTTCAAAAAACCTCTTTAAAATTAAATTTAGTAATAGCCGAGGTGATTCGAATATGTGTGAATCTTCTTTATTGAAAGATTGTTATAATTTAAGAATTTGGAAATACATAAACTATTTATTTTTTAAATATATAATTATTTACTATCTTATTATCATCGAGTCGGAAATCACCAGATTTAAAAATAAGATCTTCGTAAGAAATTCAATATAAATATATTAAATCTTTTTCTTGATCTCTACGCAATATAAACAAACATTAAAGAGGCCAAAAAAGCAATCGCTAATGGATAAGGCGCCAAAAAAAGTCAAAAGAACTTCTTAAAAAAATTGTAATTAACCTGAATAACATCTACTTATATATTTAAAATCAGGAAACTTATCAAGTAGTCTACAAACTTTATCCGGGCTAACTAGCTATTATAAAATTGCATCTTAAAACGGTATAACATGAGTCGCGAAGAACTTGTAAAAACTTTACTTGCTCCAACAATGGCGTGCTTTGTAGAGATTTGAAAATTCGAGAATATTAGAGGTAGAATGAATTTGTTATTTATATATTTATGAAGTTGCTACAAGACCGACCGCTTCTAAGGTCCTAACAAAAGCATATAGGCACAGTTTGTTACAAAGTTTTAAAGGATATAATGGCCTTTCATGAAGTCTCTCTGTAAGTCATTTTTCTTTCCCATTGTATATTTTATACTAAGTTTAATACAGTATTTCATTCGTGAATGAACAATTCAAATTATAAAAACCAGCAATGGTATGTAGTGCGGTAATTTATGGTTTAAATTGAGCGTCTGGACTCAAAACTTAATGGAAATAAGATAATAATGTTATTTTAATCAAGCATTATAGATAGATTACTGCAATTAGACAGAAATATAACGTCTCATGAATTTGACGTATTCTCCATTAATACCTTTATATAAATATATTATTTTTTCTAGGTTAAAACATGATGTTACGTTATTAATAAATTAATGTTGGCGAAAAGAAATAAAGTTAATGATTTATTTATTTTAGGTAGACTTACAGACTAATAACATTAATGGTGTAGTACAGTATAATAACTATATTGTTAATTACAAGCCTACACATATATATATTATTTAGCCTTAGCTAAATTCAGATAATTATTAGCCATATATGTTTTTAATGGCAAACCTCACTTAGTAAATGACACTTCAGGTGCACGACATTCAATCACGCACGTATTAACAAAATCATATAATACATTGACGCGAAATATGCATTTTATGACCATTATAGTTTTCATCCAGTGAACCCAACCTAATACGAAAACACTTTTAAACTGGAGTAGATCGAAATTTTTCACAAGAACAAGCGTCGATTGGCAAACTGAATTGTTATTCTGAACACGTTTTTACGTCTCGCAGATAACCGCAGTTCATTTTTGAAACGGCTGTATAAATAGCACCCTGAGGGCGAATAAATTTTAAAACCATCAGTGGATTAGTGAACGAATCCGGATTTGAATGTGGGGAATTTATTTGAGTTCTCAGCACTACCGAAAGTTCTGTTGTATTATTAACAAAACTGCACGTACAAACTCTAATGAATTTCTGTATATGTTTTTCTAAATATTTGTTAACAGGTAAGTCTGTAAGCCACGAAATAGCCAGTAAATATTTTTTATCTAAGCAGCTTTATCCCTTGCTGATGATATCGCTCGATCAAGTACTTGAAAATAACGACATTACATTTGAAATTTCCTAGATTGGAACTGTAAATAATAAATAGTTTCCTTTAAATATTCTATTAAACATCAACGGAATAATCTATTTTCGACGTCTACGTTCATTTCGGCTGATTGCTTTTTCAAACACCATTCCCATGAGCTGGATATCAGAGTAAACACGGACTCCCATTTCTAGGCACTAACAGTATTTGAGCCGGATTTCCCTCATATTATACCCACAAACCTAACAAACTGTTAAGAACATCCACTCAAATATACACTCTATGTTTAGTACAATAAAATGCACTTTTCTGTGTTCGTAAACGATCGAATGGATTTTAGGGCTTAGGAATAGTAAAGGAATGGCGAAGTTTCTAGAAAAATGTTAGACATCGAAGTTGTATTTCTTATTATCTGATTGTGGGAAGTTGGAGAGTTTAGGTATTATTGTTGAAAGTTACTCGGTGTTGAATTTAGTTGATTGGATTTTTAAGGTAACATTAGGTGGTGATTAAAACTACTGGAATTCGTAGGTGAAATGGTCATGCAGCAATACGAGTTAAGACTTAAATCTCTAAGTGTTGACTGCCGAATTAAAATTAAATATTAGAGCGATATCTTGATTAAATATGATATGACAAAAGTTATGTACTTGTTAAATAAAAATACGGAATATTTTTGATATAGTAGGATAACTTATTTATTTATAACTTTATTATACATATACGCTAAAAATAACATAGTATCCATACCTATGAATGTTTATGTCAGTTTCATATTCTCAAAGTGCCAATATTAAGATCGTAAAACACGAAAGTGTCTCTAAGGCACAAGCACCATTATGAGATCTGTGGTAAGAGCGGATATTGAATTTCGTTCTACTCACGAAGCACTTTCACAAGGGGATTGGCATATTGGTCCAAAGGAATGCATTGCGAATTAAAAAGACGAAAGTTAACAATTTTGCAGTGTCATTTGAGTGTTGTTAAAGCCGCCTCATTGTATTATCGTAGAACTTAAACAAAAAAGACCCGATTTTGATGTGATTTTTTTAGAATCGAAATTAACAAGAGGTCATATTCACGCAATTTTATAAATAATAAGATAAATTAACAAAAATGAAACCTCTATAAGTAAATTAATATTTGCACAAATAAATTTAATAAGATATTTATTTACGTAATAGAATATACATTTGTCGCCTTGTGCAGTTGTGTTTAAAAGAATTGCGGCTTTCGTGATGAAACAAAAGATGCACTGACCAAAATATCTTTAACAATCTTATTTGCTGGCCACGCCGAAATTTTCATTTAATACTTGTAATTTATATAAAGCACTTACATTGTAATAAAATCGTTAATATTAAACTTTAATCGCGCAATAAAACGGAGGTAGATATAAAAATGCAGACCATTCTTCTAAAGTGCATCAGTTGCACTCTTGAAATGCCTTTTGGGAAGCCATTCATTTTATATGCGCTACTTACTTGAATATTTTAGCACATTGCGCAATAAATTTAGAATTCTTGTATTTATATGTTGAATTTTAGACAGTTCTTGATTCTTTAAAATTATATTAAGTTCTTACTATAACATATGTTTATTTTTCTATATTATTTTTACTTTATAAATATGTGCATCAGAGTTCACAGATTCAAATATAAGGGAAACGGTGTGATATTATTTCAGTTAGGTTACAATTATTAAATTAATTTCTAAATAATCCATTTTAGTATCTAAGATACTAATAATAATAAACAAAATGTCCAGTTGCACCATCGAGATAACAGATCTTCGATAAAATTTAAGCATATAAAATATATAAAGTACTTAACACAGTACGAGTCATATAAAAAATGTCCGTTTTTTTTCAACCGCTCTCAAAGAGATTGAACGGATTTTGACGGGACTCTCAATGATAGGTAAAAATGACGCAAGAAGTATTTTACTTTATGTTACTTTTCAATTTACTATCATGATCATGTATACATTAAATCAGCACGACTGAAACTGCATTGCATTGGGCAATAAACATAGGACTTAAAAACGTCTGACGTATTTGCCACCAGAGATGCAAAATTAGATAGCTTAATTTCATATTGATGTATTTATACATTTATAATTATAAAAAAAGTTAAGAAATCTCTTACACCACGTAATAAATCAGTATCTATTTGCATTAAGCTACAAATGTAGAATCAATATTAATTTTCAATGATTACAAACATGGTTTATATTTACATTACGTGATAGATAATTTAAGGATTAATCGAATTGGTTCCAATATGTATGATATCAGTGACCGGTGTTTACACGTTCAATGTAATTTAATATTGGTTGGTTAAACCATATCTATTGCAAACACTCGTTGTCATACAAATATGTCAAAACCATTACCCGCCCACCAAATATTAGTGGTTAAAATGCATTATTAGGTATGAAATCTAAAATATTTAGGTAGGTACATATACCATTCGAATGTATGGAAACAATTCACATACAATTAAAATTGTATCCGTTAGAGTCTAAAAATCGCCTTTCCTTTAGTGATAAGCGTTTATATATATATGTAACAAGATAGTACAGAAATGAAAGAAAATTTTACTTGTTCAGAGAATATATTGTGACTTAGTTTCCCTAGTCTAGCAGGAAACGCCTTCCACTGATCCGATGGTCACTTGGTTTAATTCCACCTTTAAGTCTTTCAATAATTAGTTGGTGATAAAATGTTATATTTAAGTCCGTTTTGGGTCACGTGCCCCGTGAATGAATTTACTATCAAATTTTGATCGTTCTGCAATCAATATTAATAAGCTGAAAATATTCTCAATAGCAACGCTCCAATAACATATACTGTACCAAATTTGAGAGAAAAACCAACTCTTAAGTAATATTAAAACCAAATAAGTTACAGTGGCCAAAATAAGTGAACAGTGTTTGTAAAGTGTGCTCAAATCCCTTGCGAGTATACTCTCTTGCCTCTCAGTGATTTCAGCTAACATCACGTATCGCTTCGTTGACTGCAACTTTGACCTAGTCACTACTGAGTATTCCAGATGGAATACTAGTGCCATTAATTTATATACTGTGGTCAGTGTTGTTGGTAATAAATAATAAGAGGCTAATGCAGAGCTACATATTGGTATAATGTTAGCTTGACCTCTCTTCGATCGCAACTTCATTTGCGTGACTTAAGCTAACCATTAAAAAGACTATAGTATGTCAAACTTAAAAGATAGACGTATGCCATATTTTTAGAAGTTTTCGAGAGGAACAATTCTGTCTTTTATTCCGTAACTTTAACCGTTCCCGCAGCTCATGAAATAAATGGTTTTTAAAAAGAATTAACTTTTCCTTTTCCTGCAATAGATCTCATTCTAATTTTACATACTCATAGTCTTTCTCGACAATGTTTTCAAATTAAAATGACTATTTTGAGAGATTAGCGCGTTTAACTAAACAAATATACATACAAACCTCTCTGACCCCCGCTCTGACTTATTTATGATAGTCACCCATATCGATTAATAAATTGAAGTTGATACACGCATTACTATATTTCACGACCTTTTCAACTACGAACCGTAATTTGTGGTTCGGACGAAATTTCGATATTACGTCCATACGCTTAATGTTCGGCTATCACCAGATATTTCCATTTATACTAATATCCCAAATGTAGGAGTTTGGTTGAATATTTGTTTGCAATTCTGCAAAACGGATGAATGGATATCAAGGAAATTGACACACGTATACTCTTAGCTGGTATGACGCACTATATAGATTTTATTTTAGAAATCTTTTTGTTTTGTTTTTTCTTAATAAAGCCACGCTTAACAGCTGGTATAAAAAGCAGATTTTTACTGAAAACTATATTGAAAACTATATTGGTCTTCTTAAATTGCACTATAGAAAGTATAGTTATCTGTTCCAATTATTTATCAACAAAAATTACTACAAAGTAATTTTGTATACTTATGTACTTAGTCTTATTCAAATACTAGTGTAACTCTGATAATATAAGGAATCGGCGAGATATGAATAATGTATGTCTTTGTATAAGTAGTATTATCAGACGAAATGTTCCTTTAATTTCTTAATGCAATCTGCTGTTCTGAAATATATTTTAAATTAAAAAGTATGAGTATACAAGTGTATATACATTGCAACCATCTACTTTACTCATTTTTTGATTAAGTGTTTTTCTGATGTAGCTTTTAAGCCACCGTTCTCTTTATAAAACCAATTTATTTAAAAGAAAATACTTGAAAAAAAAAACAACGAAATAATTACAAATTGTTTCAAGAATGCCACAGAGATAACAATAACGAAGAACTGCATCGCACTCTCGTAGAGCTACACTCAAAACACAATTGCAAAGAACAAAAGATTCAATAAGCGAATTGAATTCATTTCTAAAGGTAATACAATAATAGTTCCCTTGTTTCGGAACTTTATTAGTTTTTGTAGAATGCAAAAAATGCGGTAACGAGCGCGGCCGAACCGAAGTTCGCTTCGGAAACCTCGTTATGAACTACAATGCTTTTATGGAATTCGCATTTGCCGAAGAACAGGAAAGAAATTTCATGTTACAATTATACAGGACGTAGTTGATGTTTAATTTTATGGATGAGTAATTGTAACACATCTCTGTGTCTTTATTTGAGACATTTTTACAGGCTTGTATGTGACCACTGATGAGCACCTTGAATATTTTATATATCAGAGATTCGAATCTTAAATCTCTGACGCTAAATGCAATGCTCACACCACTGGATCTTAGAGATTCATCTACCTGACTTGATTCTGTTGCTAATCTTATTGTATAAATAATAACCTCTATTCGGCTTTACAGATTATAAGAAAACAATATATTGTAGATATTATTTTAAGTAGATTAATTAATGAATTCTCTGAATTGGGATTGGATTATAAATTATTTTTAATATCCCTCTGCCATAATTTAATTTTCGCATTAGTCGTGGAAAAGGGCTTAGTTTTAAATGTATACTGGTTCTGTTATTAATAAATGCATATATTAAATGTTAGCGCTCTGTATTTATTCCCCATATTATGAATGTTAATCTGCCCTCTGTGCGCGTAAATTTCTTACGAATTAATCGAAATTTTTTGTTTATATACTACTCTATAAATAATGTGTTAAAGCAATGTTAAGAAATGCATTTTGTACTCTATTATTATTTATAATGTTATTGAAGACTTATAGGTTTAGTGGTATTCAAATACAATCTATACTTCACTCAGAAATTGCGGACTCGATTCCCGCTGGTTATATTAATCGCATTTCAGCATAAGTAGGAGGGAGATCGGAATTCCATCTATATAAGAAAACTCAGACACATTAAAAAACCGTATATCGTGCTTCCACCTCAGTCTATGTATTTAAGAACGAATCGAAATGAATACCATCTGTCAATATCTGTTATAAAAAATACATATCAAAAGTTTATTTTAAAGTCCGTTATGTAACATTGAGAGTTGGATACAAGTCGACTTATGTCTGATACCTTGCCAGGTCTATCAATTGAGTTATCGACTTTCAGTTCGTGCTCAAATATAAAGTTTTCTTTAGTAAAATTTTAAATTTCTTACAGTACCACTATAAACGTCGTACCTATGTATTTTACTGAATTCACTATTGAAATGTGCAATGTCGTTCCAAATTCCATATATGTACTCTAGGATTCATTTTTCTAGCGAGCTGTAAGTTTTTTTGAAATAAATCAATTGAAATTGTTATCGAATTAAATTACTAATATTATAAATGCGAAAGTTTGTATGTATGGCTGTTTCTTACTCTTTCACGTGAAAACTACTGAA
>JAOSYY010000009.1:8076587-8093171 GCA_025727935.1 Hebomoia glaucippe | reverse complement strand
AATTGTATACATCGTTATACATCAGAATAACGCTTAGGCTATAATTTATTAAGACGTTGCGATATGGGTGATACCGCGGGCACAGCTAGATCATTATATTTTCAATTATTTACAAATTCGGAACATATCAATATACTCGAAAAATAAATAATGTAGTAGGATATATAGTAAAGAAGAGTATTCAAACCAATCTTTGTTCAGATAATTCTTTCCCTACAAGTAACTAAGCACCAAATTGTTATTTTAAAAATTCCTTTGAAAACTACGCAAGCAATACCAACAAAGTCCTTTAGTTTTCATCAGCGTTACATTATCGCTGGCTTCTTAATCTACATCAGGAAATTACGCCATAATACGCTTCCTTTCATTACTAAAGCACAAAAACCCATTGGCGACGGGAAATAATGAAAAAATGCCTTACATTTTGTAGCTAAAGGGTTCAATTAGATGCTT
The DNA here is from genome assembly GCA_025727935.1 of Hebomoia glaucippe. Lineage (NCBI taxonomy): Eukaryota > Metazoa > Arthropoda > Insecta > Lepidoptera > Pieridae > Hebomoia > Hebomoia glaucippe. The sequence continues at coordinate 8,092,718 of JAOSYY010000009.1, read as the reverse complement.
TGGAAACAAATGAATAGCCCAAGATAATTCATGGGTTATTTAGCGTAATTACAGAGTTATAAAGTTCTTTAAAATGAAAGTGAATTCGTGCAATATTTTGTATGAAAATATACACATGCCAACACAGAACTGTGTTCGCCACGTCTATATTTTTTTGGTCTATATTATATCGACTTCGAATATTTGTATATATTTTGTGTCGAATTTTTTTTTATATTTTGTGACTTATTATTGTGTTGTTATCGAAATTTTTAAGATGATTATTTATTATATTGACTACACCATCAGCACTACATAAATAATAATCTATGCACACTCAAAGAGTACTTTCAACACGACAATTAGAAATTGGTTAAGGTTTAGTTACAGGATTTAATTACATTATTTGAAAAAGTTAATGCATTATAATTATAATCGTTGTGCACATTAATGCCCAGTTATTTAGGTGTCTAATATACCTCTATTCATAGATATAAATAGTGAAATTTAGAAATGTTCGTTTCGTCTATGAAGTTCTAAATGCTAAGTAAAAATTACTAGGTCGAGTCGTGGTGTCTAAAGCTATTCAATCAGGATGCGATTGTTTCGAGTATTTGTGCCACTGTTACTGCCTTTGACAGTCTTCATATCAGCTAGATCTTGAGTAAGACTATAGTTGGTTTTGTGTAACTTATAACACCTACCTTGTCGCATTAAAAGCGATGTACTCTTAATTAATAAAGTTATTTTATCGCCAGGTTGTGGAAGATTGGAAGTTTATGTCCATGGTGCTGGATAGATTCTTCCTCTGGTTGTTCACTATTGCCTGCTTCGTTGGTACCTTTGGGATAATTTTCCAATCACCGTCATTATACGATACACGAGTTCCAGTGGACCAAGAGTTATCGTCCATACCGATGCGTAAGAATAACTTCTATTATCCTAAGGATGTTGAGACCATTGGGATTGTTTAAACATCTATACCTACATAAGTATTGACGAAATTATCGCAGTAAATAACTAGTAGTACTTCGTAGGTTTAACTCTTTAATATTGTAAAAATTACGGTATTAATTGGAACTTGTGGGTTGTTTTAAATGTTTTATGAAAGCTTTTCGAAATTTTAACCTTAGCATAAATACCAATATTTGATATAGGTTGTAGGAAAATTTTATGAATATCAAAAGTATTGTCTTAAGTTCTAAACACGGCTGTGAGCTCTTATTAATAATTTTAAGTATTAATTATAATGTGTCAAAATAATGTAATAATTTATAGCACAAAATAAAGGTCTACCCAAATGTAATTTGTTTTATTTACATTATTTAGAAAAAGCTATAATAGTACCTATATAGTAAATGGATGGTGGAAAATGTTTACTTTCGCTTAATGATTGATTTAAACCTTTTGATTTAATAATATTTTATCAACTACTTTTATTTTTTTTTTCTTTACGTCTGTCGAATTATCTAAACAAAGAACGTATATATTATAATTAAGTTCAGTGCTGCATTGGAAGCTAATATAAAGTCCAATTTTGAAATATTTCAAAGGAAGCGGGAGACACGCTTGTTGAAAATGAGATTAAAGAACAACATTTCTAAACACGGAAAGGCCGAGAATAAAAACACCATAATGAATAATCTAATGTTTAGTAATGACCAATCTAGTAATTATATCAAACAGACTGAAGGGGCATAAGTCATAGTATTTCTCGCAGTCACCTTTCTGGCCATCCGCTTCTGCTTCGTAGTACACATCATCTATACCCTCTTCCTTTGAAGCTGAAGGTCTGCAAAGTAAAAAGGCAAGCATTTTACTAATGTTACTGTAGACCAAACCTGCAGGAAAATTTGGTACTCTGTATGGTAGGTGACACCTCAACACGACATCATTAAATAATTAATTGAAATAAATTAATGTTGTACAGTATTTTTTTGTTTCTAACTATCGCAAAGTTATAAACTGCAATAAAAACGCGCATTACTTCATAACTTCTACATATAATTTATCAGAGACCTACTTTGACTTTTTCGATTTCACCAAGCTTGTAAAAAGTCATCCGTTGGCAACGACTAGGAAAATGATGAGAGATGACTGGAAAGGTGATGAACAATTTTATTTTTCTAAATAATTTATTTCTATTTGCTCTAACTTGATGCAAACCCTGCTAAACTCCTACTACTTTATGGGTGATGGTTAATAAGCGTCTCCGTTAAAAAGGTGTTTAAAACTTTTACAAATTCATGTTAAAACTTGAAGCCAAAGTACCAGATTTATATTTAACACTATTAGTTTCACAAAGTCTTCCTTTGATGTAAAACCAATCAAACATTTAAAATTATTATAAATTTCCGGGTATATGTAAAGATTAATCAAATCTAACTTTCTAATTATCTTACGTAAATATAATATGCATGATATGCCCCAGTAGACCGTTGTGATGCAGTGGTGTCTCAGCCGTTTCGCAGATGTTACGCAGCAAACAGTCTCTTCCGTTCATTCCATTTCTGAAACGTATGAGTAAGTTTCAATTAAACTGTGCAAACTTAACCAACTGAGAAAATCCTAGATGTAACTGAGTTTGTTTGTTTTTAGAGCAAAATGGAGGTTTTGTAATGATGTTTAAAGAACGATGTATGAACATGTGTTCCAAGTTTAACGTGAGTATAAAATATAATCTAATAATGTACAAACGGTATAATATTTATTTAGATATTGCGGAAAATCATATTTAAATAGACAAGTGTAAGGTTTTTGTACTCTTCGTCTGTGAAGGTGTTTCGTGGCCCGAACGAAATGTTGCTATTCCTTCCTTCCGTTTAATGATTAAAATTTACAGCACGAATTATTTATATAATTATAGATTTAAAATTTTAAATATTTTGAAGATAATTTTAAAATGCGTAATTCGGGATATAATATTTGAATTGAGAGAGTATTTCTAACAATATTTGAAGGTATATAAATACATCTTTAAATGTGTGACTTAGCCAATACTCGTACATACTGAGTCATCGATGATTTGATGCATTTGTTAACATTAGCTACAACATCTTTGACTATCATTAAAAAATATATTTTTTATTCATAGCAAATTACTACTTACTCTTGGAATTTAGTTTCCAAAACTGTATATGCTAACTCTCTTGTAATACTTCTACTGTGTCGAGATATAATCTGAAATTAAATTAAAACTTTACAAAATATATACGTGTAGTTTTATTCCTGTTTCTTTAATGTTTTGCTACAGAAAATGGTGACGGCAAAGCAAAGAGCTACAATTTTAAGTTTCTTTATAATAAACATGAATAATATATAGATTTATATATTCTAGAATAGTATTTAAATTACAGAACTTAGGATGAATAGAATGACGTTTACTTAGTTGAAGTTATTTTGTATTCAAATCAATACGACAACAATCACAACCGTGGCTTTAGTGTATTTGAGAAAAAAAATATTTCAATCGGACTCAAGTATACTTACTGGTAGATTTGGAAATAGAACTTCGTCGATCTCTGTAATATTCGTAACCACAGAGTAGTTGGACTCGAAGTTGTAAGAAACGAAGACATTCTTATCAGGTATGTCTAGTGGTACTGCTATCGCCACGAATGTCTGGAAATAATTTAACAATATTTAGCGTATGCTTTCTTGAATAATACTGTAATTATTTTCTTTTTGTTTTGTTTATGTGTAGAGAAATATTAAAACAGCTAAAATAGACCAATGAACTCTTGGTAAATGTAATAAGCTTTAAATTATGATTTTAAAATAAAAACGAGACGCTGTGTTGCATTATATAACTTAACTTTTCAAATGCCAGATATTGAAAACTTTTTGTAGTCTGTGGTAATAGAGCCTAAAACGTACTCGATAAATTTTCGTACTTACTCCATATAAAGACGTTGGTGGGAAAATAAGTCCCCTTTTCTCTACATCGTGACTGTTTACGGTAGAAAGTAAAACTCTGAAATCATTTTATAAAATTAATTTTCAAAACATTCATTAATGATTAGAAATGTTTCAGAACCCCAAGTGGTATTTTATTTTTGCCATAATTAATAATATAATCTAGGTTTATATATTACATCAATATTATAATGCTTTTACTGTCATAACATAAACCTATAATAGTGAAAATTATAAAAACAAAATAGGTATTTATTTTGGTGTAATATATTATTATTTATGGATGTTATAGACTTATTAGTCATTTATTATTACAAAAAAGTGTCTAACTGTATGTATGTATAATTTTACAGAATATAAACACTTTTGGCTAACTTTGACTTCAACAAGAGATATGAAACAGTAGTCGTTTTATAAAACCAAGAAAATTAGAAAAAACATTGTTTGAAAGTAACTATAAGTATATTAAAGAACTTGCCACAACATAACATTATTCCTTTATAAAGTAAAATACTGGCAAGTTTATAGCTCGGTATGACATTTAAATTTAAAATGGAGTTTGCTGCCGACTTAACCCGAACACTATGAAATTTTCTCAGACGTTTTGTTCCTTCTTATTTTGTTTGTAACGTTTATGTCGTAAAGTTTTTTCACATTTTCCTGTTAGTTGGTTTTAGAATTAGTTTATCCCTAGGCGTTGTTTGTATATAACGAGTCCAAATAATAACATAAATAAAACTTATATAATTATTTGTCATCACTCTTTATAGTTTCTAATACTTGTGTTTAAATTTCAACCGTATTCCATTTTTTTTTATTTATTTGATTTTCAAACTATTTCAATCGGAATGTAATGGCTAAATATTTGTTGAATAAAACAAACAAAAACAGGTTACCTTTCAAAAGTCCAAGCCAAGGGACAGAGGCTACGTTTTTAGCAAAATATTTCTATCGGGATCAACGTATATAAAAAAACAAACACAGCACCGCTTCAGGCGCTGTTTTGATTTTCCGAAAAACGCACTTTTATTTAAAATCACATACACCGAGGCTTGAATTATAAGTTCAGTAAACAAAAATGTACTTACAATGTTAAAACAATGCTTCGATCCATATCGTTGTTTACAAAGGACGTATGTATAGAGGGATTGACTTTTTTTGAATAAACCAAAAGATACGCTGAGCGGGAACTACGTTAAGTGATGAAAATTAACATCTGCGCGCTGAATAACAGTGCAACTTTGTAAACAGTTTTTATATAGAAACGAAGTATTTATTTAAGGCCTTGTTTGCCGATATACTTTTTTCAGTTTAGTCTACAAAAATTTTAATAGACAGTGTTGTATCTAACTAAACAGTAACAATCTCAGATGTATATGAAAGCAGAATAAGTAATATACCTTTGCTTGTTTAGAATAGATCAGAATTTTTTACAATTTGTTAAGTGGCGATGATAATGAGAAAAATTAAATTACTTTTTATTCAGAGAAAAATATATGGTTTCATTAATATATGGAATTGTTTATGATTCAAATATATATATTTTAATAACATTAAATACTTTCATTATATTATAATTGCGCATTGTTTTCTAGTTGTCTTGGTTTTAAAATTATATATACTACATTTTATTTAAAAAGTCGCACTTTGTTTAGCCGTACGGTGTGTAGTTATGGTTCCGTTAGGTGACAATGAGATGACCGCAGTCTGTGCACCAGTTCTGATGCTAATTGTTCCAGAAATTGGGACCTCAATAAGTTCTGTCATATCAGAATTTCACAATTGTGATAATTGGGCGTTTGATATTGTCGTGTAGACTATAACTTTGCATTGTCAGTGAATGTTTCAGGGCTTTTAAACTTTTTAATGACATTTTGTTGAATCCAATATACAGATTATATTCGACAAAATTAGTATCACTGTTCCCACTGATTAATTTTAATTACGTTTTAAGGTAATATTTTAAAGAGTATATAAGTATATAATTATAAGAATTTGTTTTATATCAACAAACATGTTTAATGTTAATTAACTCTAATAGATTTCTGATCAAACCTTTATTTGGATTATCAATAGCTATATACGCAGATGTACGAAATCCAATCTCATTTGGTCAGTGTATAGCAGGAGCGGCAGTTAAAAATAGTGAAAAAGATATTAAAATTATGTTTCAGCCCCATGCCTCTAATTAATTAGAGTACTTGAGTTCATAATATAGCAACCATTAGACTTCTTAATTCTTAATAAATGCTAAATAATAGTAAACTTTTATAACAAGCACAAACATGTAAACAAAGAATGCTGATCCGTTAATTAATAGAGGCCGATTCGTTGTTTGAAGGTTCTAATTGTTTATCCGAGCGGTTTATTGCTGACCAACTTTTTAATAAATAAACTATTTTAGTTTAAGTATAGTTTCGGGTTTATATTGATTTGTACTTTTATTGGCGTTTTTCTTCTTTGTTCTTTTATTGTTTTCGACAATATTAAGTGAAATGATTCACAGCTAATAAATAGAACGCCTTATTTATCGTGTATGAGTGGTTTAACGAGATTATTTTTTGGGAAATCCTTACTAAAAATAAATACTTATTTGAATAATTGTAAATTATATTATTAGATACTTTAATACATTATCTTTTATTGCATTTTTAGAGCAGTTTATAACAGATGAATTTTGTTCCTTAAAACATAATTTATAGTATGTAAATAAAAAACTATGGTTATATTAAATACAATCGAGTATATTTCTGTGATGGTATTAAAAATCTAGTCCTTTATTGTATATGTAAGCAATTTATGGGCAGTAAATATTTGCTTTGTAAGGCTCTATACAGCGATATTTTTATTCGAACGGGATGCAACCTCGTCCTTTCTGTTTTGATTAACTGAGTGCTCAAAAAACTCGATAACAAACCGATAAGGGAATACTGCTATCATTCTTCTGACAAATTCGATCAATGTACTTTATGTATTCAGCCGAGTCAGATTTCCATATCTTTCTAAAAAGTATCTTTTAATCAGCAAGACATATTACAATTTAATTTTTTATTCTATAAATATTTTATTTTATTGGATATACATCGAATGATACGTTTCCCTGACTCACGTGATGGCAAATGGTGATAGTATTTTTTTAAAGTCCAGACTGTCTATTTATCATCTATCATAATAGAAATATAATCTAAAGGACTCATAGGACATGATTCAACGTAGTAGTGACATTTATCTTCTAGGCCCCAGTATTCGGCTTCATAATAACAATCTTCTATAGCATCCTCTGAAATTGACGTAGATGGACTGAAATAATAAAACAAATTGAAATAATGTAACTATTTTTACCTCTGATACAAATAGAAAAGATTTATAGGTTAGATGTGCCTATCTGCCTGTGGTATCGTAGCTTATTAACGCATAGATCGATTTTGATGCGGTTTTTGTAAACCGAAGATGACGGAGACGGTTCTTAGGTATTTATCAAAATATATTTATAAAATACCGGTTTTGTTGTCGGGGTTACTTCGTTTTTTAAATTATTATTAAGGTTTAATTTAAACTGATTCTCAATGCTCTTGATTAGAATATTAAACTAAAATTGTCTCCCAAGATCTCATCACCTTCTTAGTTATAAGTGAGGCGAATAAATCTTGACAAAACTAACTTGTATTACGATAACCCAAACGACAGCCGCCTTTAGTATCAAATATAAACGATTCCTCAAACTTCACTCAAACTTTTCAAGCAAGATGGCTTGAAACAGCGTTATTTAAACATAATGACTTTGAAACTTCAAACATGTAACAGCTATTTATATCATCAAAACTTATCTCCACAAAGTAACTTACGTGAGGACGAGGTGAAGTAAATCGCCAAGGATGCCGTTATGCAAGAAATGCGAGGTGGCGTTCTCACAAATGGCTCTGAGTAAGCAAGGGCGTCCCGAGTGGCCATGCCTGCAAGGAAAAATAGACATTAGATCAACTGAAAAACATTTTTTAAGTTCCATTATCGCGTGTATTAACTATTTAATGCATAGGGTTAGGTTACGAGCGTAAGGTGGGATATGTAGTTTGTATGGAAGCTTAAATATATATGCTAGGAAATTCGTCTATATATTGATAGAAATAGGGTCGATTGTAGTTTGTAGAGTTTGTATATGGAGTGTCGTTGTTGCGGTTACGTAGTTGATTTAGGAGTCCGCAGTGCTGGCAACAATGTAGCCCGCTGCAAATGCGCATTGGTGACATTACTCAGTTTTAATCAGGTAACCCTTTTTCCTGAAACTTTTTGATATTAAAAAATATAAATAAAAGCATTATGAGCTTTTTACGGGAGAAATGAACGAGCATTGTCATAGTAACGTTCAGTTTGTAAACAATAATTTTATAATAATCATTAATATTTAAATAATTTGCAATTTAAAGAGTTTGAAAGTATTAATTAACAATAGCGTTCAATTATAAATTTTCGATCGTTAATTTTTCGTTTTTCGTAAACCACTACATTGTTGAGCAAAAAGAAATACAAAAAATATTTACTACAATCGGTTGAGCCACTTTCCAGTTATTGCAACACTGACGTAAGTTTTTCACCTCAACAAAATAAGAGAAATGTTATTAGTGTATTTATGTAATTATGTGTGATATATCTGTCCGTGGCTAGAGCGGTAGCTCTTAAATAAACAAGTTGTTTTAGATTTGGTAGTATTATTTGAAAGCTACTATAAATGAGATGATTCTTAGCTATTTTTTGTATCAAGGCTTATTAAACTTGTTACAAATTATAATAATATCGATTCTATCGAACTAATCATAAAATAGAACTATCATATTCGAAAGCTTCGGTATTAAAATGGCTATATACATATTTTAATATGCCATTATTAGTTTAATATTAGCCAATCGAAGTTACATTTGGAACAATGATTAGGTTCGTTTGTAGCTAACACATTTGGTTTATTCATTGGATCGTGTTCAGTACAATTGCTGGCTTCAAGCTTGTAGGGAGGGTTTATTAGTGCTTATTGCTAGTGGAATGACGAGGCTTAGTGTGGAACTCATGTGGAATTGGAACGAGACGGAAACGGAAAGTAATTGGCTGGGTTGCCTCAATTTGTTGTTTAATAGGATTTATACTTTACAAATTTGAAGAATACTATAATCAAAACTGACTGTTTACAGTGGAGTCTTCACTTCGTTTTCTGTTTAGATAAAAGTAATTAAAACGTACTTACTAGCGTGTTTCTATACGCGTGTAGTGTTTTAGGTTCAAAAAAAGCAGATTACATACGTTGAAAATTTGACCAGGAAATACTCGGAAAATTCGTTTAGTGTGACTAAATTCTTGTGTATATCAATGCAAATTAAGGTTAGATATAAATAATTGGGTTTTCAACATCTTTTAACCATGCAGTTTATACCTAACTTGTTATAGCGAAGTATATTCTGGAAAATCTTTCTAGTACCGGTACTTACTTCTCAAGCATATCTTCGATAAATGTGTAGAAATATTTTCTTGTTAGAATATTTCTGGTGTCTATTGCGTTACGTTGTCGCCTGGATATCTGAAAATATAAAAATACGTGTAACAAATATGTTAACTATATGAAACTCCCTGTACTTCGCCAGATATTATATTACTAATCGATGGTTATCCTGATATGTTGTTGTAATTGCTTCAATTGCGTAGTTATTAGATTATAGTGGAATCAGTATTAGATAACCAATTACAATGGCGTAGGATTTATATTACAGTGTGATAATGAGTTTGTGAATGAATAAACTATAAATTATTTAAGCAAAATAATGGAATTTCGTAATTCATAAATTATTTATTAATTGAATATAGTATGTAGTAGTAGAGTATGAAGTAGAAATGTATATTATCGGTTTGTCCTGACATTTTTATTTATGATTGATACACTTTGTCCAATTGCAAAAAAAATATTAATTCGGAATTCAAAACCAGTATATTAATACCACTTATATTATACATAGTGGGTGTTTTGCATGATCTTAAATAAAAGCTTCTAAAATTTATTATAATTAGGAAGGGAAATTGATATCAATTTCGTATTTTTTGGTTTGTATAAGATCTCTATCTTAATTATACGTAGCATATTTAGATTGTATGGAAAATCATTCTTTTTAATTCCACGCAAGAAGAATTGTTTGAGATGCGTTGGTTTAGCAGTTTGGTTTACCTTTAATTTTCATATTAAATTCTTAAATTACCTCAATATCACCAAGTAAAGGCTCAAAGTATGTCGCGTTGTCAACATTATAGTAATTTGCTTCAAAGAACCATGATACGCTCACCGTTGCTTCTGTTTCTAATGGTATGGCAACCGTTGCAAATACCTAAAATAGCGCGGAAATAGATATATCTAAGTGCTTGTACACGTTTTTTCATTCATCCTCAACCGTTTTATTGATATAATTACGATGTGAACTACCAACAAAACGCAATTTTAAATTCTTGTCGATCTAAATACTTGTTTTGACTGTTTTCAGAAACTGTTGAACTGATTTTGACGGAATTTGCACTGATGCTAATATCATCAGGAATAACGTATATTATTGTGGTGGATCAAAACAAAGTCTTAGTTGACTCTAAAATAGTGTAAATATACAAAATCTCCCCTCGTGGAGAACCGCTCCTGTTTCATATAAACAAACATATTCTTATGGAAAAAGTTGTGACAGATTTTTCTTTAATTCTGTCGAAAAACATGTAGATCGCGCTAATGTATTGAAATTGTAAAATTAATTGCCTAAGTACAGTAATAATATTAATCACATGAAAAAACATTAACCTTATTTAATTATCAAGAAATAAGTTTTTAATACTCACCCCCCATTGTGTAAATGGTGTAAAAATTAAATATCTTTTCTGCCTACTCTGCTGAACTTGCATTCCTTTTACTGCATTTATTGAGTAGAATCTGCAAGAAAATTTGAAATTGATACCATTATGGAACTATTTTTAAAGTAAAGTGATTCTTATTGGTTTAACGAACTTAAGAACTTATTTTAATAATGTATAAATGAAATGCAGATAATTTTATATCAATATTGTTAACAGTCGTTGTTAACAGTTTATATAAATATTATTAACAATCGTCTAAAAACCCATTAAAATCTTTAATACCCACATAAGTAAATAGTTTGAGATCCACATTGTGCTTAGTAATTTACTGAAACACCTCTCTTGGATGAATTTGACGGAGGCTGTGTTTCTTTAAGGAAAATGTAATACGCTACATAAGAACCTGCGTCAATCTGGACTCTACTGACTGCCGTTAATATGATTTAAACTTTAAACTCTGTAACCTAAAGTTGATTTTAGTTTGAACATATTCAAGTTTAAAGCTAGATTTGACATCTAATGTGAGCTTAGCGGGATCGTGTAGATCATCCCCAATGTGTGACAGGCTTTATTTGGACAAGGAATTTGAGATCCGTTAGGCAAGCTTGTAAAACGGTTTTGAAAATTATAGCGGTTTGACTTTGGTCGACTTCATGTTAGAGGATAAACTTAGAATACGAGTATGTACAAAGGTTGGTTCGTGATGGCTTCGTTAGATTTTAAAATACAGTTCTTATATTTGAGATACATTTAGCATTAGGTTGCTCTAAATAATTTACATAAACAGTTTCCTATATATTTGATCTATGTTTCAAATCTAAAAAAATTGGTAGATGAATAAGACAGTGTCCTTAAATATTTCTCCTTATATAAATACATACATCTTCGGTCTAAAATACTTGTGGTGTGTGAAACCGACAAAGATTTATTTAATTGCAATTGGATTAAGAAGTGCATAATGGTCAGGGACACAAACATTCATATTTCGTATGTTGTTTATTATAAAGTTCATTTACTGAATGATAACATTTTTTCATTATAATAATTTATCGTAAATTTCTATTAAAATAGTATACTTATTATATTTTCCCTTTGAATGTTTTCAACTATTATGTTATTTTTGTGTTCACATTTTATGTAGTTATCTAGTCAAGTTCGGTGGAAGGGCATCGAAAAATAGCGCCATAAAAAAGTCATAAAAAAGCGATATACAGAATTAGGAGTAAAGCACAAACATGTAGAATTAATGGAAGTGGAAAATATTCATGTATTGAATATTTTATATGACATTCGTAGTCGATATCTTTGTATCATGAAGTAGATACTCTACATAAAACGTATGATGGCTTATAAGCCATCACACATTTTATATTCGTATTTTAAACTTATATATCGATATTTGTCTCTAGATGCTACAGTTACTCAAAATCTATTGAAGTGATGAAGACAGCTATAAACAATTTTCTATAGAATCTTACGTGTCTGTTGCTTTGTGGTGTTAAGCATTGCGCTTAGCAGATGTGTTAAGTACAAATACCTGGAAAGCAGATTTAAAAAAAAATTAGATTGGCTGTAAAAGGCTGATAAGTGCTTGTCTGTAAATAAAATTATCTATGAAACAGAAATATATCCGCCTCATATTTCTAGAGGAAACACTTTTATTAATGGATAAAAATTGTCTCAACGCCCTATATATACAATTACAATATCTACCAGCTGATTATTTTCTTTGAAATTTTATAAAACTCTAAAGAGGTAAGTCACCGGTGGAATTCTGAATTTTGCTTATTTCATGTTTAATTTCTACATAATTGCTAAGAACGGTAATAGCCGCTTGTCAGAAAATCCTACATGCTTCAAATGGGAAGCAATTTAATTCACAGACGCTTCATCCGTAGATATACAGAAAATTTCAGATTTTGTTTTAAAATGTATTAATTAAGTGATTAAATATGAAATATACCTTTACAGTGCTCTCTTCAATAATTAACAACGTTTATTAAACAGTTTTTTTTTCAGAGCTAACCGCCAACCTATGGAAATGATGAGGCACTTACATATCTTTATCGGTTAAGTAAATGGCAAAAAAGGAATTGAAACATCTATGGCAGACGAATGTGTACTACATTGAAGCCAATATCAGACTAATCATCACTATCAAAACAACTTTCAGAATTTTCAGTAAATCTAGTCCACGGGTCACGGACAAGTCGAACCAAATCGTTGTGAAAACATAACGGTTCATTAGCCTCGAAGCGGAGGCTTCAAGCAAACATTGTATATTTTATCTTACACCTTATTCATACACCAGCGCGCCAGACGAACACCCAATCACGAGAACGTAAAATGTTCAAAACGCTACTTATAATCAATTTGTTGGGCGCGCTTTGCGACGCGAATTCACGGCTACGCAGATATTTGGTTTATCCGGACGGAGGCCCCGCTAGAGCGCAGGTATCTCTATTCCTTTTTGCTCTTGTAAATTTACATTTCGATTTAAAGTTAAGTAAATGATGTTTTCTTTTACTGGATCCGGCTTAACGAAGCAGTGTTTTTTATTCGTGAATTCAAATGCAATTAACTCGGGCGCTCTCGGCCTCGCTTTGCTTAAGTTAATTTTTTATTTAGCTTCAATATTTTTTTCTGGAATCCCGTTAGATCTTTAAGCACTTTTAGTGCTTTGAATCGTGTTGTCTGATTATTTTGCCGTAAATTAAATAATGGTAATGGATTGTGAAAATTTCAAATCGGGAATTTCCTATCTTCGTTTTTCTAAGAGACCTTTGAATATTTTTTAAACAGTATTACGCTCAGAGAAGTTTGTGATTAGTTCAGTACAATGTAAGTATATAACTAATAAGTGCAGACAGTCTAATTTTGCATTTCATATTTATTACAAATATTATATTAAATGAAATAACTTATTTATTAATTACATTGCTTTACAAAGTCGAATTTGGGACAATTATGTCGGGTGATTTCTATTTATTACAATTATTTCTAGAGGTATAAATCATTTCCATAAAAAATCTAATTGAATGTCTGTTAGCGTTAAAAAGATCATTAATTTTAACCGTCTGGGTGAAGTTGTCTTATTTAGTAGAGTGTAAAATATTGTTGCGAAGCGAAGCCCTTAAGAACAATATAGCTTTTTATATAAAGATAAATACTTTAGAGTGCTTCTGAGAAAGGTCGATGTTAATTTCTATTTGATATTATTTGAGGTTGTCTTCTGAATTCATTAATGAAATTTATGTTTATATTTTTTACTCTAGTATCGAAAGGAAATATTTTTAAAATGGAATTTCTGTTTTTTGTTATTGATATTCAATTATTAATATTTACATATTTTATTAATTTGAATGGTATTAATATTCTGGATCGTGAAAACGATAGAGAAATCTGCATTTTATTCAGTGCGTCTTACGAAATGTTGAATCATAATTATTTAATTAACTAGGAACAGCAAGACGCAAGAAACGACTGAGGTAATTCTATTTGATTAGTTCCCGAAAGCTGGATTTAGTGGATCGGAATGATTTAGGATTTGATGTAATCATGTAAGCGTGATTAAGCACGACTATGGCTTAGGAATTAATACTAGTAATTCTGTATTAATAATACAAATTACTTTAAGCTTTGACTCTTTAACATTTGAGTTATATAGATTTATACTTAATAAAACCTTTTAACATATTAATAATTATTATGACATCTATACTTAATTTATTTCAATCTAATTAGGTAATCCTTAATAACTGAAATTAATACGCTTGTAGTTTCTACATAATATGCTGTAATGAAATTTAATGAACAAATACATGTGTCGTATTATATGTACGTATAAAATTGCTAGAATTTTAATTGAGTAGGTATATATACTAGTGACTTAGGCAACAACATTTAAACCTCTTTTTTGTTTTTATCACATGTTTTCAATTAATTTTTTGGGTCCGATCATTGTAAAAAACTCCTAGCTAACCTCCCAATTTTCTCGCGATGTATTACGACTCCTTGGATATATTACGATTGTAAATCTTTTACCATATTGAAATTAGCTTAGTTATCGTCACGATAATAATATTCGAATCTTATAAATTCAATACAACTTTTGCAGTTCATTATTGGTCTTGGTGTACCGGTCGATTTAAAAGAGGCTTCAGTTACAGTTGGTACTGTAATTAAATTCCAATATGATTTGCCAACAAACAGTTCGGAATACACAAGTCGTATATATGGATTTGCTGATACGATCTCACGAGACATAGATGGTGATACGAAAGCTGAAGATGTAACAGTTGAGCCTAATGATGGCAGAGATATAAGTGAAAATGATTTAAATGATAGTGATAATGAAACTTTAGTTGATATAACTTTTAATGATAGACGTCGACGAGCACTTCTATATTCCGAAGGAAATGTTATGATTGATAATGATGTAAGTACAGAATTATCTTTAGAAGAAGCTATTAAACGGCAAGAGTTAATTGACCAAAAACAGATTGAAGAACAAGAACCCCAGAGAATGAATAGATGGGATTTATATAAAGTTATTGAACATATGATTGAAAGGTAAGGTAAAAATTATCGTCAAAAGATAATTATAAAATTTTATTTGTCCTTGCTAGCGAATATTTGGATTAAGTTCATAGTAGATATTTAGAAACTTATTGATTTTTGCATTTCTTATGTTCTGCCAGCGGCTTCGCAAGCGTTCATGTAGATTTTGTCAACCACTTCTAGTTGTCTATCATATTATTTTTGGGTAACTTTATCGAATCTATGATTTCTTCTACTTACATACATTATATGCATAAAATAATAGGAGAAAGTATATTTAAATGTGTCCTAATGCATTTTTCTAGTCGTCAATGTACCAACAGGTGATTTTTAAAATACACGTTTGTGGTCGTATACATCCCATACATATATGAATCTGACCACTTATCATAATAAAAAATATTTAAAATAATTTTATAGGACATAATATATTGTTGATCAACATTCAGCCAATGTACCTGAATAGTTATTTTATAGCATTTTGACGAGCGATTACTTATTGATTTTATTTATAATAACTCTTTATGCCTAAACCAATTGAAATGAAACGAACACTGAATGTTACGTTAAGCTTACTACGATACAATAGTGAAAACTATATAAACACAGACAAACAGATAAAAATTCTTATTTTATTGTTTTGGATTCGATTACGTTAATAAAGTCCCCTAATAATAGTTTCTCTCATATTTCTTCAATGTATAGACAGTGATCAGCTACATGTATTTTATAAATCTTAATATATATAAATCTCGTGTCACAATGTTTGTCCTCAATGGACTCCTAAACCATTTAACCGATTATAATAAA